>JZKD02S2141195.1:0-11100 GCA_000966675.3 Picea glauca
CTCCTCTTATACAAAGTCATCCCAGAGCCTCTCCCAACTGGGCATATGCTTTGTAGCCACAATGCCTCGTACAAAGCTCTCCCAAGGTTTGGAGAAGCCATTTAAGGTTGTCCTCACCAACTCAGATGGATCCACCATCTCGCCCACAACTACCAACTCATCATGAATCTGAGAAAATCTCATGAGGAATGAGGTAACCGAATCAGTCTTTGTCATCTTGGTGCCCCTTAACTTCTCTTGGAGCACCATCTTGCGGTTCTGGTTAGGGCTCCGGTAAAGACCACACAAGCACTGCCACCTCTGATATGTGAAGTCCTTACCAAATACATGAGGAATGATATGGTCTTTCACCGCATCTAGGATAGTCCTTGTTATCCCCATTTTGTGGGATAACTAAGGAGATTATGTCTTGAGGCCCTTAGGTTGCAGATATGGAGTGCCGAGAGACTACATGACCAGCAGTATCCACTTGCACAGATGGAGACTGTTACAAACATAATAAAAATGATAATAATAAATATAATAATTGTAATAATAAATAAAATCATTTAATTAAATCAAGAGGCACATATCTCTTCATCAAGAGGCACACACCTCCTCACCTCGTGACCAGTCAATGTTATATAGCAAACCGTCGCGAGGGTAGTGTAACCATCTTCTTTATCATTATCAATAAAATATCAATATTTAGAATTGTTCATTTTCTCCAGTGAATAACAATTTTCATGTTACAGTGGTATCAGAGCTTTCGTTCTGATCCAGCTTCCGCCATTAATTTTCCCTCCACCTGTGCATTTTTCCCCATTAAGTTTCCCCCACCCATGCATTTTCCCCCACCTGTGCATTTTCCCATTAATTTTCCCCGCGACAATATCTCTTAGGAAGCAACTTTTCGATACGCATTGATCACAATAGTCTCCAATACTTACTAAGACAAAAAACATTGTCCATAGAACAACAAAAGTGCATGGAGAAACTTTCCACCTTTGATATTGAAATAATACACAAAAAAGGGAAAGACAACATCACGAAAAGATGAGGATGTAAAAGCTTATGCAACAACAGTGGTCATTCCAGATTGGTTGGATGAGATTTGAGTTGAGTATGCCAAAGATCCTGAATCTAATTCCATAATCAACAATTTAGACCGAAACCCCAAATTTGAATGAAAAATGACATTTTATGGTACAATAACAGAATCTACCTAATTCCGTCCTCAAAATTTAAAATGAAAATCTTAAGGGAGTCACACAGCTCCCCAGCATTAGGACATGTGGGTTTTTTCATAACCTACTATAATGCACAACAATCATTCTATTGGAAAGGAATGAATAAGGATATTCAAAGATTTGTTGCCGAATGCGAAATATGTCAAAGGAATAAAAATGAAAATGTTATGACTCCAGGATTACTTCATCCTCTACATATTCCTGAACAAAAATGGGAAGAGATCTCAATGGATTTCATTGAAGGGCTACCCATGTCTGATGGGAAGGATAAAATCTTTGTTGTGGTTGACAAATTAACCAAATATGCACATTTCATGGCGGTAAGAAAAACTAACTCAACAAAACAAATTGTAGATGTTTTTTGCAAAAATATTTATAAGTTACATGGGTTTCCAAAGGTAATTGTCAGCGATAGGGATGCAAAATTTAAAGGAAATTTTTGGAAAGAATTTTGCAAAAATACAGGAATATCTCTTAATATGAGCTTCGCCTATCATCCACAAACAGATGGTCAAACAGAAATTGTAAATTAATGCTTAGAAACGTACCTACGGTGCTTTGTGACAGAGAAGCAAAATAAATGGTCTCAATGGTTACATTTAGCCGAAAGGTGGTATAACTCTACATATCACACTTCTGCTAAAATGACTCCTTTCNATGGAAATAATACACAAAAAAGGGAAAGACAACATAGTTGTTGATGCACTATCACGAAAAGATGAGGAAGTAAAAGCATATGCAACAACAGTAGTCATTCCAGATTGGCTAGATGATATTCGAGTTAAGTATGCCAAAGATCTTGAATCTAATTCCATAATCAAAAATTTAGACCAAAACCCCAAATTTAAATGGAAAAATGACATTTTATGGTACAAGAACAAAATCTACCTAATTCCATCCTCAAAATTTAAAATGAAGGTCTTAAGGGAGTCACAGAGCTCCCCAGCATCAGGACATGTGGATTTTTTCAAAACCTACTATAATGCACAACAATCATTCTATTGGAAAGGAATGAATAAGGATATTCAAAGATTTCTTGCCGAATGTGAAATATGTCAAAGGAATAAAAATGAAAATGTTACGACTCCAGGATTACTTCATCCCCTACATATTCCTGAACAAAAATGGGAAGAGATCTCAATGAATTTCATTGAAGGGCTACCCATGTCCGATGAGAAGGATAAATTTTGTGTTGTGGTTGAGAGATTAACCAAATATGCACATTTCATGGCGGTAAGAAAAACCGACTCAACAAAACAAATTGCAAATGTTTTTTGCAAAAACATTTATAAGTTACATGGTTTCCAAAGGTAATTGTCAGCGATAGGGATGCAAAATTTAAAGGAAATTTCTGGAAAGAATTTTGCAAAATACAGGAATATCTCTTAATATGAGCTCCACCTATCATCCACAAAGAGATGGTCAAATAGAAATTGTAAATAAATGCTTAGAAACATACCTACGGTGCTTTGTGACAGATAAGCAAAATAAATGGTCTCAATGGTTAAATTTAGCCAAATGGTGGTATAATTCTACATATCACACTTATGCTAAAATGACTCCTTTCCAAGCTTTATATGGTTATGAACCACCTAAATGGAAAGAGTTTGTACTAATTAATACTAAGGTCCAAGCAGTAAGAAATAAGCTAGAGGAAGAACAAAAAGTCATACAAATATTAAAAGAAAACCTAGCAACAACTCGTAATCGAATGAAACAACTAGCAGACCAACATAGGCCAGAAAGGGAATTTGAAGAAGGCGATTGGGTGTTTGTACGACTTCAACCCTACAAACAATTATCCCTTAAGCAACAAGGGAAGAACAAATTGGCCCCAAAATTCTATCGACCCTTTCAAATTAACAAAAAAATTAGCCAAGTAACTTATAGATTGAAGTTGCCAGACAATTGTCGCATCCACAATGTCTTCCACGTTTCATGTCTCAAAAAAGTGCTTGGGCAAGTTCAACTAGTGCAAACAGAAATCCCTGAATTCGATGACAAAGGAAAAATTATTTTAGAACCGAAAGGTATTCTTGCCACAAAGGAAAAGGTGTTACGTTCCAGAACCATAAAAGAATATCTTTTCAAATGGAAAAACCTTCCAGAAGAAGATTCATCATGGGAGTCCGAACAATTCCTCCGACAATACCCATCACTACCCTTGCTTTGAGGACAAAGTAAAATCTTAAGAGGGTGGCAATGTTACAAACATAATAAACATGATAATAATAAATATAATAATTGTAATAATAAATAAAATCATTTAATAAAATCAAGAGGCACGTACCTCCTTACCTCGTGACCAGTCAATGCTATATAGCAAGCCGTCACGAGGGTAGTGTAATCTTCATCTTTATCATTATCAATAAAATATCATATTCAGAAATATTCATTTCTCCAGTGAATAACAGTCCTCATGTTACAACGCTAGCCTCCTCAAGAGAGGTCACCCTCATCCAAAAATAGGCAATGATATGCACAAAAACCTCCAGGAGAGGACACATCATCCATAAATAGGTATTAAAGCACGTCAAATGTTAAATGGGTCCACATAGAACTCACCCTACAAGAATATATGCATGCAAAATATTATTAAATAATCTTCAACCTAGGAGGGATGTGCTCAAGGGTCCACCTAGAAGAGCTCACAAAGTCCACCCTCCAAGGTACATGAGAGATATAACAATAAAATATTCCTCCTAGGAGAATGCTCCATAACAAACCTCCAAAAATAGAAAGTGGTCCACAAGATGCATGCAACCAATCCATATTTGCAAATCCCAAGTCAACCAACCCCACGGATGAATGTGCAAGATAAAATAGTCAAACCCCAAAATAGTAAGTGGTCAATCTCCAACAAAACAAATCCAAGGAAATAAGGGCGAATTAGGATTTTGACGATTCCAAAACTCCATGAAATAAATAAATATACACCTCGAAGAATAGAAAGAAGTGTCTCCACAAGTTTTCCCTCCAAGGATATGCTCAAAAATAGTAATAGGACCAAGTAAATGCAAGCAAAAGCCAAACGTATGGCCCTCCAAGTATGCCACACACCTCCCAATAAAAACCTTCCATAACCACCTCCAATAAAATAATATATGTGCCAAGTCAAAGAGGTGAGAGTGCTCTCCAATGAAGGTCAAAAGATGACAAGTGTAGCTGAAATAACCACGCAATAAAGATGAGAGAGCACCTAGGAGAGATGCACCCTAGAAAATTGTGCCATGTAACTACCTCAAGCACCCAAAAATAATAAAATACTTCTCCAATGAAATGCGCCCTAGGAGAATGTGCCAAGAGTGGTTAGGCCTCAATAATAAGATATTACTAAGCAACCTAGTCATAAAGATGTTCAACCAACCCAAGAGAGTGCACCCTAGAGAAGTGTGTCAACCTCTCTAAGAAACAATATAATAATGCATGTCCTGAGAACTATGCCCAAGAAGGGGGCGCTCCACAAGAAAGCATCAACTAACTCCAAGTGTGAAAAGGAAGCTAATGAAATAGGGCACCCAAGCAATTAATCTGGATAAAGCAGAATAATTTAACCAATGAACATTTAATTCAACCTCAATATGTGTGGACAAAGGTTAATGCTCAAATATAACCATAGTCCCCCTCAAATAGTCACCAACCGAGTGAATCACCATGAACATGTGTGCCAAAAAGGGGTGCACTTTAAAAAAGTGTTGTACCATGTAAATAAAAGATGTTCTCCCTAAGAAAACACCACCATGATAACAACAAAACATAAAGCCCAACCTAAGTTGCACCAACACCAAGGGATTATTACATCAAAAATCATCATCCAACCTTAGGAAAAGGGTAGGTCACCATCAAATCATATGTAGTACCCTAGCCCCTCCCTCTAACTCCAACTTAGGAAAAAGTTCATTAATGAGGGTACTAATTATATGAAATATCTCTGATCCAGTTGATCTGGATATCTACGGCTGAACTAATGTTTTGTCTCTTAGATCGGATACTCTGGGGTTTCTGGATGCGTTTGAGTTAATTGTTTAACATGGTCGGTGATTTTCACATGTGTGTTTCATTCAATTAATGTTTAAGCAATATATACGATGCATGTAAAATAAGGACAAACACCATCTCAATCATATGTATTATGAGGGAAAAAGCAGGAAATACAATGATATGTTGAAAGCAGAGAAATAATCTTCAACTAGATCTCATGGATCATCACTGGAATACAAAGCAACTACTACAAAATACCCGTGAACAAAAGATGAGGTTGGATCTGAACAAGCACGGATAGATTGGCAAAATGCAGTTCCGGAAACTCTCAGCAACTGCTGCAAACACTGGAAAACTCACCCTAGTGGCTATACTCGACAGATTCGCATAGAAACTATCCCAAACTGAGCGCCCTGGCCTCTAGGTTGCACTTCATAACTGTCAGACTGAAGATCTGACCCTGGAAGCTCTAGATGTCATCCCCTGGGGGGTTGCACACTTCTTGGGCTCTGTGAGTGCGCCCTAGTGATTCAACCATAGAAATCCATTTCTATATGTCTCGAAATGTGTGCCCTAGCCTCCTCTGTACTGGGTCGGAAGGGTTTCCTCTGATCTGATCCGAAATACCCTTTAGAACCCCAAACGTCCCTCCTCAAGAGATGGGCACTTCCTGGTTGTTTGATGCGCCCTGGGAAATTCCACCGTCAAAATCTGATCACTGGTTGCTCAAAAGATGCGCCCTCGTTGATCCTCAACTGGGTCGGAAGGAATCTGCAAAATAAACCCCGGTCTCATGTAGCTACACAAAACCCTCTCTAACCCTTGCGCCCTCACTGGCTCAGCTGCACAATCACTAGAAAACTGAATACTCCTAAATGGCACGATGAGATACCTAGATGGTATCTCCGATAGGCTAGGGTGTCTCTCTCAACACCGAAACCAATCAAGGTGGTGGTTTCCTCCAAAAATCAACAAAACAACAAGAGGTCGATTCTCCTCCTCAGGAAACTCTCTCAACATCAAATCATAACATAATGAGGAATTAGGTTGAATTCCTCCCTTTATACTCTTCTCGATCTAATTCTTTGTTGACATCACTTAAGCTAGGCGCTTTTCCTCCTAAGGTGAGTGATTAATTAATTAAGTCTCCCCCTCAACACCTTTTTTCTTCTATTTCTCTGTTGACTTTAGCTTAAGTGACTTTTCCTATGTTTTTTGGCTTAATTCATCGTTTAGCCACTAATTCACCCTTATTTCTCCTCTTGTTCCCTGTTTGTGCCTAACTATAGTCTACGGGAACAAATAGACTACAAAGTCATTCCTTCCTGGCCTACTCTTGGGAACAGGACATCACAGTCCTCCATTCCTGAGATTGCTTGTCCTCAAGCAACATCAATCATGGGTGTTGCAATATATGCTCTACCTCCCATGTGGCATCCTCCACTGGAAGTCCCCTCCATCTAACCAAGCACTCCTTCATGACCCTGCTCCTCAATCTGCACTCTCTCTGCTCGAGCACCTCCTCCGACACTAGCTCCAACTGACCCTCCTCATCCAAGGGTGGCAACTCCTCTAAAATGTTGACCTGTTATCCCACTGCCTTTTTAAGGGAAGAAACATGAATGACGTTGTGGATCTTGGTACCCTTCAGTAGCTCTAGCTCATATGCCACCTCGCCTACCTGCCTGATGACTCTGTATGGTCCATAAAACCTAAGCTTCAACTTCTCTTCCGCGCTCCTCTTCAAGGAGGATTGTTTGTATGGTTGTAACCACAGAAAAACCAAGTCCCCTACCTCAAAATTGTGCTCTATCCGTTGCCTATCTACATAGATCTTATGTTGGTTCTCCTTCACCACCCGTAGGATCCTCTCACTCTCCTCAACCCAGTCTTTGGACCCCAGGACCCTACTATCCCCAAACACAGTCTCCACAAAAGAGGGTGCCCTAAATGGTGACATACTGATAGACATATGGTAAGTTGTGTTGTAACAGTACTCACCAATGTCCAACCATCTCACCCATGTGCGTTGTTGCCCCCCCCCCCACATAGTTTCTCAGATACCCCTCCACCCATTTGTTGACAATCTATGTTTGTCCATCTGTTTGTGGGTGGTAACTGGTACTCGTGGCTAGCTTTGTGCCCACCAACCGAAAGAGCTCCTGCCAAAACACGTTGATGAAGCACCCATCTCTATCACTGACTATCTACCTCGATAAACTGTGCAACCGGAAAACCTCTCTGAAAAATAGCTCTGCTACCTGTATGGCCTTGTAGTCTGTGGGTATGGCAAAGAAGTGTGCAAATTTGGTCAGCCTATCAACCACCACAAATATACAATCCCTACCCTACATTCGAGGAAGTTCTGTAATGAAATCCATAGAAATGCTCTCCCATTTCTTCTCCAGAATGGGTAGAGGTTGAAGTAACCCCGCGGGGTGTGTCTGCTCGGACTTGTTCTGCTGAGAAGTCGTGCACTCTCGAATGTGTTTCAGTACATCATCCTCGAGACCCTTACATGAGAATCTCTCCTTGATCTGCCTGTAGGTCTTGAAGTACCCCCAATGCCCAGCTGCAGGCGAATTGTGACACACCTTCAAAATCTTCCCTTTCAAGGTAGATTCTGGAACCAAGTAGATCCAATCCTTGTAGAAAATGACATCGTCTAGTACCCGGTATCTATCATCAACCACCTGTCCATCCATCACCTCACAAGCAAATTTGTTTTTGGAGTATTCCACCAACAAATGTGCTTTCCAATCTATGCAAATATCCATCATTGAACACCCTGTTGGCCTCTTGGACAAGGCATTTGCTACGACGTTCCTCTTTCCCTTAACATACTCAACGTCAAAGTCAAAGGCTTGGATCTTCGAGACCCACTTCTGTTGTCTCTCACAAAGGTCTTTCTGATCCAGGAAATACTTGAGACTGTTGTGATCAATCTTCACCATAAATCTGCTACCTACTAGATACTACCTAAATTTGGTTAAGGCATGCATGATTGCCAACGTTTCCTTGTCGTAGATAGAGTAGAGTCTCTCTGGCTCGTTGAGCTTCCTGCTCTCGAACACAATGGGATGCCATCCTTGCATCAAAACTGCTCCAATCCCCACCCTTAATGCGCCACACTCAAGTACCAGAACGACTGAAGAAACAAAAGGACTCGTGTTGGGCCTGATATGCCCCATCGCAAGCAATTCTTTGATTGCTTTCTCAATCTCATCCTTGAATCTCTTGGGGTGCCTATAGCACACGGTGATCACCGATGTAGCCCTTGCCTCCAACTCGATCGTATACTCAAATCCCTTGTCTGGTGGTCTCCCTGGTGGTATTGACCCAAACACTAGCTCATACTAACTCAGAAGCTTCCTGATTCCTGGATGGTACTGCTCTCTACCCTCTGAATCCTTCTGTGTGGTGATCAAACACTTGGCTACATAAGCTACATCACCATGACTTAAGATCCACTCCATCCTCTTTGTTGATACTGCTCAGGGTGGTCATGTAGACATACCTCTCAGTACCACTCTCAATACACAGGCGTCTCTGAAGCTCATGGTCAATGTCTGATAGTTGAACCCAATCTCTCCCAATGAATATAACCAATGTACCCCCAATACTGCATCACTATCTGATATGTCAACTACATAGAAAGTATCTATCAGGGTGTAGTTGTCTATCTTGACCTCTAGGTCTGGGACCATGTTCAAACATGTCATCGTGTATCCATTTGCCACTGCCACGTGGAATCCCTCAAACTGCTCAGTGCGCAACCCGCTCCTGGCTACTAAGGACGCATCTATGAAATTGTGGGTGGCCCCACCATCAACTAAAGTTATCATGCGTTGTCCCTATACAAGGCCCTTGAGCCTGAGAGTGTTGTACCTAGGTACTCCGAAAAGGGTTGCTATGGTTCCCCCTTTCACCTCTCTACAATGTTTTGTCTCCTCCTTGGGCTCTACCCTTATCGGTATCTGAGGTTTCTTCGGTTGTCGCTTTGGCTCATGTGTGGTCTCATCCTCTGAATCAATGTCTGCTTGTGCCCCGATCTCTTCATCCTCCTCCTCACTGCCTAATTCCACCTCAATGTAGTGGATTTGTCCCTTTACCATGCATCTATGCCATGCGACCCAAGGATCTCTGCAAGAGAAGCAAAGCTTCTTCCTCATCAAATCCCGCCTAGTGTCATCGTCTAATTTGGGCTTACCCTTCCATTCCTTTTGAGGATTTTTTTGATCCCTGTCTCTCTGTGGTACAAAGGTTTTGGTAAAGGGTTTTGGTTTCAGCATTGAGTCCCCCATGTCTCTCGTGCGCACTGTTATCCCCATTTTGTGGATAACTAAGGAGATGATGTCTCGAGGCCCTCAGGTTGCAGATATGAAGTGCCAAGAGACTACATGACCAGTAGTACGCTTTGCACAAATGGAAAACCCTCTCACCACCACAGATGGTCATAGGTTTGCAGATGGCATCCACCACACCAGCTAGCTTCTGAAAGGCAATGGGCCTTGCTCCATGAGGTACAAGTCGGTGTATTGGTGAGCATCATTTCAATATTCAATCCATTTGATTATGTTGTATCTTAGATTGCTCTAGATTTCATGATATATGCTTGGACATTATGCCTTTTGCCCTGCTTCACCTTGGTGGTTGACATTGTGCCCTAGTAAGTGGTCTTCTTTGGGAATGGGTTTGCTACTAGAAACTCCCTTAATGAGCCATTGTACTGTCCCAACCATACTTACCACTTCCCATCATTATTCCCCTCCATTTCCTTATCTCTTGGGATTTTAGGGTGTATTGACCAAAGAAGGGGTTGTCCCTCATTCTATGGGAAGAAGGGGCTAAAGGCCCAGAGGGGTTGGTGTTGGGTAAAAGATAAAAGCCTTGTATAAACCTTCCAGATGCTTCTCCCATGGATCACCTAAGAAAGCAATGAAATGCTCATCTTTGAATAAAGGGGACCCACAATATAATAAAGAATGCTTAAAAGGTTAGTTGAAGGATAGGAGGTCTCATCACGAGCCGACCTATCACGTCCATGAATATTTAGTGGTATGACATTACCATCATCTGGTCACCAAATCAGGGTAATGGCTCTCAGTTGCATGGTTGAGAGAAAGGGGGTCTAATCATGAGCCAGCCTTCTCATTTCCATTGGGTGTTTGTGGGTGACATTGCCACCACCTGGTCACCATGCCAAGGCAGTGACCTTCAACCTCTCCTTATGCCATATTGAAAGAAAATAAAGAAAGAAAGATTAAAGGCAATTGATGGGCTTGGAAAAAGTGCATTGTGGATGAAGGTACCACACACCCTCTACAAAGGCACCTCATACACTTTACATGGCTAAGAGAGGAACCTCCTAGAGGCTCTCCTTGACCTAGGGCAAGATCTACCCAATAAGACACCTCGTCAACCTTCCCACACTTAAGCTTGACATGTCGCATAGTGTCTTTGAGTTGTTAATTGTTTGATATGGTAATCTTTGATGCACATGCTTAGATGGCTTGTTTATTGATTGGATCCACTTATCATGATGTTATGACTTGAGATCCTTGGAGGGCGTGTCCATTTGTTTTTGCAGGACCTAGTTGGTGGACAGTTTTAGGAGAACAAGCCTAGCTTGGGCTTCCATGGGGCTACAAGCCCACAAGTTGGATGCCAGGGGCCCACATGCCGGATGAGAGAGAGATGACTTGGACGGCCTTGATGATGACTTGGATGACCTAGCCCACCCATTGCTTGCTAAACGATTTGCCCAGAAATGGAAAAACGTCCCACTTTTGAGCATGACGTCATGGTATTGGGGGTTTGAGCTTGGTGGTGAGGTGCCACTCACTTGCACTTGGACGTTTTGAGGAGAAGAGGGTTTTCACCAAGAAGA
>JZKD02S2141206.1:12785-23887 GCA_000966675.3 Picea glauca
CATTTACTTTATTATTTAAATAATCCTCCTTGACTTTGTCACTTCACTTTATTATTTAAATAATCCTCTTTGATTTTGTCACTTCACTTTATTATTTAAATAATCCTCTTTGAATATTTCACTTCACTTTGTTATTTAAATAATCCTCTTTGACTTTGTCACTTCACTTTATTATTTAAACAATCCTCTTTGACTTTTTCACTTCAATTTATTATTTAAATAATTTCTTCTTTGCAAGCACTTTGAATTCTTTGACCTTTTGAGGTTTCAAGCCAGTCAAATGAGGGTCCTTCAACTTCATAAGGCCATAACTCTCAAACCGTGAGGAGTTATGTGACGTTCCACATGCCACCGAAAATAGTATGACATGTACTATCCATATAGAATAGTCTTACCTACAAATATATCAAAACTCATACCATTAAACATAAAAAAACTTGGATCCATTACCCCAACCTTTGTGCTACCGAAATTCGCTACCAGAATTTTTTCAAGGGTTGACATCAATGAAAACCAACCCAAATAATCAACAATTTCCCCCTTTGGCACTGATGGTAACACTCTGATGCAACACTAAAGTCATATCACTCATGCTCTCCCTATGACCATCGCTCTCCCTGAAACCATGCCTCTGTGCTATTTCTCTAAGCCTGCATCTGATAAATCTGCCCCCCTTTGTCATAAATGGAAAATGTATCTTTCCATTCAGGGCTGCTCCCCCTAAATGACTCGTATGATCTCCCAACTTGAACTATCCTCTTTATGGTTATTCTTTGTGTACACCTAAGACATATAAGATAAGCATTCAAAAGCATTCATTTTGGCGAAGATACTCAAAGGATTCCCGTGGAAAAGGTTTTGTAATGATGTCTTCCACTTGTTCTTTTGTGCCCACATATTCAACTTTGATGTTCTTTTTTTCAACCTGTTCACGTAGAAAGTGATACTTGATTGGAATGTGCTTCATCTTGGAGTGCATCACCGATTTCTTTGAGATACTGATGGAGCTTGTATTATCACAATAGATTGGAATGGGTTCATCATACTCAACCTGTATATATGTTAGAGTTTTTTTCATCCATAGAACCTGTGTACAACATGTTCCTTCTGCAATATACTCTGCCTCGGCTGTAGATAAAGATACTGATGATTTTTTCTTGCTTATCCATGATACTAAACACTCACCCAAGTAGAAATATGCTCCACTGGTGCTTTGTCGGTCATCAATGCAACCTGACCAATCTGCAACTATTTAGGCAATACATTATATATCCTTTCCTTTTGGATACCATAATCCAAGCTCTTTTGTTCCTTTGAGATATATGCAAATCCTCTTCACTGCTAATACATGTGATTCCTTTGGATCTTATTGAAATCATGCCAGTTGTCCAACCGCCTGCATTACATCTAGTCTGGATGTTGTCACATATAGTAGGCTACTAATCATCAACCTGTATTGCCTCTGATATGTAGACTTTGAATCATCATATTTTCTCAACTTGCAACTGGTTTTCATGGGAGTTATATTTGGTTTTCAATATTCCATTCCTAACCTCTTTAGCATTTCTCAAATATTCCTTGGTTTGAGAAATAAAAATTCATTCTTCATGTCCTTTGGAAATTTCTAGCTTAAGCTATCATTAGAACTTCCAAAAATAATATCATCAACATAAAATTCAATTAATAAAATACTATCTTGAGTTACCTTGATGTAGAGGTTGTTGTGTGCACTTCCTTTTTTGAACCCTACTTGTTGTAGATATTTATCCAGTCTAGATTACCATGCTCTTGTCCAATTTTATATATCTATCCAAACCTGCTAAGTATTCTTACAAATCCATCTCTTTCTATATTGTCCAAGACTCTACCTGCAAAACTCTCCATAATTCTGACCCATTTATCACTATACTATCATGAAGTCTTGATTAATTTATCAAACTGTACTTCTGCTAACTGACTGCTCTGGATCTTTCTTCTCAAACTCTGCAAGTTTCTCGAAGTATGGTTCTTTGGTATGTCACAACTATTGCATAGACTGCCCCTGTCTAATATTCATATTAACTGTGATCCAAATGGATATTGGTGGCCACCCACCTTTTCCAACTGGCTCAAGATAGTTTTCTGATAATTTTGGCAATTTACTATTTTTAGCAGTTTTTAACTTCCGAGGCCATTTTGAGGGCCCAAATGAAGGTTTTTTGAGATATAGGTTCTCAATGATATCCAAAGGCATTATTGATCCCCCAAAATTAATCTCCTAGACAATACCTTTCCAATGAGCTATCACACGCCTAAAACAGAGATCGTATGCAAAAGTTGCGACCCTGGGAAGTTGATGTACTCACTTACCCAAACGGGGCCCACATGACTTTTCGCACTTCATCTCCTAGGGATAGGTTTTTGGATATATAGGAATTTTGGCATTCCTTGTTATTGTAAAAATGCCTTCAGAGCCTCATTGTAATCATCTTCTTGCGAATGCGAGTAGCCATCACATCTCTTCTCAGAGATAAGTTGCCACCATTCTAGCGAGTCTTTCACTCTGTATTTTTACAGTCTCTCTACGTTTCTTTCATTAATAGAAATAGTGTATTACTGTATATCTATGTTTATGGTTGCATATTTGATACATTCATGTTATATTATTGAATATCTGTGATATCTCTGTTCATTTCTTTATTATATCTCTGTTCGCATTTCGTGCTGAAAATAATCCCGATCAATGGTATCAGAGAAGGTTGCTCTTGATTGTTTTTTAAGTGCATGTACCTGACGAGGTCTGAGTATAGAAAGTTGGATCTTGAGCTTGTATCTCTTGAAGACAATTTCTCTAGCACACCCAAGAAACCCTCAATGGCGGAAGAAAAGAAAAACGATGGAGCAGACAATCCTATCAATCTCTTGCATGAGAACGCTCTCACACGACAGAGGGACGAAATGATGAAGAATTTTTCCCATATCATTCAATGCCTGCCAATAGAAACATGAACATCTTCATCAAGCAACCACTTTGGAGGCACCTCACCTTTCAAGGTACAAGATAATTTTTATATTCTTGTATTTGAAGGACAGATAGATGCATAAGACCTAGAAAAATGGTTAACTCTGCTAAAAGGTTATTTCTCTGTTCACAATTTTTTTGACAAAGAAAAGATCACCTTCGCACTCCTTAAAGCTCTCCCTCATGTCAACCATTGGTGGGAAACTTACTAGGAGAAAAGTTCCACAGAGGAGTCTGGAATATACGGGGTCGATCCCACTTGGGATTTTTTTGTGGATGCGGTAAAGGAACAATATTACCTGGTTGGCAACTATGAGGACCAGTACATGAGATGGAACACACTATGGAAAGAGAGGGGCCAAGCAGTTTCATAGTTCACCAATACCTTCCATACCTTCCGCACCAAGATGGGTATCAAAGACTCCGAGTGACATTTGGTTCTGAAATACCGTGGGGCTTTACACAGATACATCTAGACTGAAATGGATTTTCTGGACATCTCATCACTTGGTGTTGCTTATCGATATGCTGTTAAAATCGAGTAGAAATTTAAGCACTAGAACAAATGGGAGTTTGGGTATGCAAATCCGCAACAAATGAAGTATGATAAAGATGACCCTAACAAATAGTCTCCCGAAAACCAGTCCAAGACACAGGAAAAGAAGGGTCAGGGGAAGACAAAGAAGGACATCGGAAAATGGTGAGAGTCCCATAAAATCCCCTGGCACAACACCGATGAATGTCACTCAAAACAATCATTGGTGGTTGAGATCAAAGAAAAAGAGCCGAACCTTGATTCAGAATCTGATTATGAAAATAGTGGTAAAGGATAGATCATTGACACGGACCCCACTGCTATTGTCGCGAACGTAACAATTCAACCAGAAGAACCAACAGATCCTAAAGAGGAGGAGAACCTTTTTCATTCACATATGTGGGTGAAGGAGACCCCGCTGCATTTTATTATTGATAGTGGAATCCATAAGAACCTCATCTCAACAGAGGTTGTCAAACAATTGGGGCTGTCGACAACACCACACCTGCAACCATACAACATCGGGTGGCTTCGCCAAGGATGAGATCTCTTTGTTAGCCAACAATGTCGATTGTCATATGGTATCCTGATGCAGGAGCATCGTCAGTAGCAAGCGAGCGCGAGTAGCGCCAACGCATTTTGGCACATGTTCAAAATTTTTTAAATCATTTTGAAGTGGGATGCGCCAAACTTAAATGAAGTAGTTAAGAAAGGGTGTACTTGTGATTGTAATCAGACCTTGAGCATCCTTCTCTCATCTGAAGGATTAAGAGGCATTTATGATAGTAAATGTAAGTAGGTAGAATTAAATTCTAGATTAGACAGTTTTAGGAGAGGAGGGAAAAATGACTATAGACGCCCTCATATTATATCATTGTAACATTATCAATCGAGGAGAGCATAGGAGAGCTGAAGCAGAGAGATGTGTAGTAAAAACCCATGTACAAAAATTCTGGATTAATACAAAGATCTTTAGTTCAGACTCATGGTGTTCAATTGCTTTCTGTGTTTGTACATGCTGATTGATATATGCTTGTTAATCTCTGTTATGCATTTGCTTTGATGCATGAATGTATGATTTCATATTTAATGTCTGAAATCTAAAGAGAGGGAGAGTAAGGATTGAGTTTCAATTGTTTCTCTATCTGAGCAAGAATTTTCCTGCAAGGAGTGCAACGAAATTTTTCGCAAGGTGTGTGTTGAAAGAAATCAAAGTTCGTCTTTGAAAGCTCAGGAGGGATAACATTGTTCTCATTCTCGCAAAAGTGCAAGTTAAGCACAGGAGCCATGCAAAGTGTGCGCTAGTCGAGTAGAGTCTCAAAGTATGCAACCTGAGGGAGTTTTTGAAGGACTACTGTTGCAAAGAGAGTGCGTAGAGTCTAAGAATTCAAATACTTGGAAGTATTTGAAGGGTTTCCACAAGGAATGTGTGCATGAGTCTTTTTGAAGACTCGAGTTTGTGGTAAAATCTCAGAAGAGTTAGTGCCTTGAAGTGTAAAGGAGGCACAGCGAAGTTGTTTTGTAGGTGGACAAGTTCCGTGAAGGAATACCTTGTTCATTTCGTAGGAGTTTTCAAGGAGGCATTGGATGGTCGAAATTCTCCGTGGAGAATTCGCGAAGTCCCGAGAGTCATCAGATCTTGTAGAGGAGAAAGGAGAGTTACAGAAAGTGTTTTCTAAAGTGTAAATCTCAGAAGCAAAAGAGTCGTAGGATCTGAGCCAACAGGGGTCGTTGGATCATTCTTGTAATCTCATTTCGGCGTTTCGCAAGTTGGAGAACCTAAAGCCTTGCAACAAGATTCGCAAAATCGCGAAGTCTGAAATTTTGAAAAGGCAGGAAGTTTCGTTGTGGGCCAGCACTGGGAAATGTGTCAAAATTTGACATTTTGGCATATTGGAGGATAAGAAATCAAGAATTTTGTCCCGAAAATCCCGAAGTCGCGAGTTGCGATAAGGAGTAACGAGGAGTTCAATATCTTGACACTTTGGGTGTCGGGATATAAAGGAGGCAGTGCTTCGGGAAGTGAATTCATGATGTGCTAAATATGGGAACAAGGGACACATGTGAGAACCACAAGGTGGGCCCGTGTAATAGATAGGCAGACACGCATCGCCTAGAAAAAGGAGTCAACATTCTGTTGAGTTCTTTCATCTCGGGAATTCGTGAGATAAGAGCATGGGGACTCAACGTTGAAACTCGCGAAGTGGCGAGTAGGAAGAGGTTATAGTGTTAAGCCTAGCTAGTGGTCATGCATGGAGGGCGCTAACAAGGGAAGGATCCATACCCGTATCGACATTTCGGGTATCGCGAGATTGGGAAGGAAGAGTCGGGAGTTTCGAATCACGAACTCGCAAGTGGCGAGTTGTGACAAGCGCCTTCTAGGTTAGGCCTTGGTCATAGCGTTGTGGTCGCACGGAGAAGTGGAGCTCACACCTAGTGTTGTTCGCATAGGGGAGCTTCTGAAAGGACCTGTGGATCGATTGAATTGAGATTCCAACAAGGAATCGAAAGAGCCAATTCGGCTCAAAGGAGACAAAGAACGATCCTGTGAGCAGACTTCGGCCTGAGGGTTGGGGAGGTCTGCGTCAGTGTGGTATCAGAGCACAAAAATATTTCTTTGCTTTCTGTAGCAGGGAAAAGAAAAATTCACCATGCTGCCGAGAAGAAGAGATAGACAAACACCTGATCCTCCAGACGAAGGGGAGATGTCAAGAGAAAGGGGTAGGTAGGTGCAAAATCTATCCATTGAAAGAGAGATGCATAACCTACGTGCCAGAGTTGTGGACATGGAAATAAAACAGAGGCGCATAGCCGGTGTTGGAGATGTCAGTGAATCTAAAAGTGAATATGAAGTTGGAGATGAAGGAGAAGAAGTTGCAGAAAAAGATGCAACAAATGAACACCTGATTAGGGTTGTTGCAAGAATGGGTGCTAGAGTAAAAATGGATATTTCAGTATATGAAGGAAACCTGGATGCTGAAGAGATTCGAGACTGGATTAGAGCTCTGGACACATATTTTGACTATGAAGATGTCGAGGAAGACAAAAAGGTCAAACATGCTGTCACAAGACATAAAGGACATGCAACATTGTGGTGGGATGAGCTACAAGTTGACAGATGCTGCAAAGGCAAGTAGAAAATCAAGAGTTGGGATAGGATGATTGCGAAGATGAAGGCAAAATTTACTCCCAGGGATTACCAAATTACTCTGTTTCGGAGAATGCAGAATTTAAGACAGAAGCTGATGTCAGTAAAGGAGTACACTAAAGAGTTATACAAGCTAAACATCAGGGCAGGTCATCACAAAAATGATGATGAAAAAGTTGCTAGATATATGAATGGTCTACGATACGACATTCAGGATGAGATGAGCATGATGACCATCCAAACTGTTAGAACCCTATATAATAGGGAATCAGTATTTTGAATAATATTTATCTATTTTAGGCATTATGTGTTTGTTCATGACACATGGTGAAGGTGGAAGAAAGTGCTCGACACTGACCAAGCATAAGATGAGTACCTGCATGCTAGCTTCAAAGCGAGTTCCGGTGCATTTTTAGCAAAATATTGTGAATTGGTTTGAATGGCAACATTTTTATTCTTGTGGGTAAATACAAAGTTGGGTTTATTAGCCAAATTTGGTTTTTATAATCTATTTTTGGTGAATTGACTCAAAATTGCCCCCTCGGCCTTTATGCAGAGTTTTAGTCTTGTTTATCAAAATATAAATCTTTTGACAAATATTTTTCCAAAAATTATATTGGCCTAGGGCCAACCTCCGAATACTAAACATCGACGACAAGCACCATTTCATAAACCAACAACAAACACACAAGCCAGCGCCAGCGCCAGCACCAACGCCAAACTCCAAAGCTCAGCCTTGGGCTCACTTCATCAAAAGACTACGTGATTGTTGGCTCATATAATCACCCAAAGTTCAGTTTACCACGTGAATGTGGGATATTGCCCACAGAAGCCAAAAATAAAATAAAGGTGCAGGCCTGTTTTCTACCATGAATTCCTCATGGGACATCTGGCAATCTCCCATTTGAACACAAAATTGGAGGCATTTTCTTGTTCCATCCGTTGCTAAGGAGTTTGGCAGCTGTGGAAGCGAATTCTTAGGAGCCAAAGATAAGCCCAAATACCAAGTGTGCATGCATGCTTAGTCAGAGTATGAGATGAAACCCTTATGAGCCAAAATTTCTCCACGATGTATATGATGGGAGTTACAGGTGTGACTCGAAAGCCAGATGCTGGTTTTCCTCAAGTTCTTGACCAAACAAAAGGCCCGTATACAAAAGGTTGAACATGCACTTCAGTTTGCAGAGACAACGATGTTAAAATATCAAGCAGAAGTTAAGGTGAAAGCAGAACAACTAATTTGACAAACCGAAATGTGTTTGCATTTAAGTATACGCCTCATGTTCTAATTTTCATTATTTTATCCTGTTTGATCTCCGTGTCTGGAAACTTCATCAGACAGTTTTATAATATTTACAGCATAAATTGCTACATGAGTGGCATAAGGAAAGTGTGTTGATTCTAAGCTACTCTTTGTTTTACACTTTAACCAATGAAGACAATGCCAAATGTTCGAAGAGACCAAGCAGATAGGAAGGTACCTTACAAGGAGTCCAGATCTTTTAATTCTTGAAGGCCACACCCTTTGAAGTCATAACTCAAAGATTTGGAATTTATTAATGAGAGTCAATAAAGGGTTTGAATTCTGCTATCTGGAACTTTGTTTCAGAACAATTTTGAAGAGTATTTAAACACACTCTGTTTGGAAAGATAAACCTTTGTTGATCGCATTGTGCAATTGAAGAAACACCAAAGTAAAATCTTTGAAGAAATGGTGAAGGAGAAGATAGCTGGATGCTATTTTGTGTAATAGATTTCACATGGGGATGAAATCAATCTCGATCTTGGTCCAGAGAAGACTAATAGTGAATTTGATCCTATTTTGGTCCATGAAGATCCGACATCTGATGTAAGGATCAACAAAGATGGCTTATATTTCCATGGGATTATAAGAGAGGAAAACTCAGGTTTCAAGAATCTCGAGAAAGAAATGGAGAAAAATTTCATAATGCAAGCCTTCACAGATGAAGAATGGCTTGCCAACTCAGACAGAATTGCATTCTCTCTTTCTTGCAGCCTTCCTGAGATGAACTCCAATTGATTGAAACTTGTTGAGTCTCTATCTGGTCTAGATGTCTGTATCAAAGAATTACAAAGGAAGGTTTCCCTTCACTCGTTGCTGAGCTATATGGTCAATGAAAGTTCAATTGACCTCGAGACATGGTTACATTTCCTTCGAGGTTGTTCCTGTCAAATTAGCAGCACAGATTGGAGGGCCTATGCTTCAAATGTGCGCAATAAGGCTTCCTAACTCCTTCAGATTTACGAGGGACAAGAACAAAACATCGCTTCAAGCTGCGACTGCTGAGGCTCAAAGCGATGCCCATTTGGCCAGGATTCCTGGCAGGATGTGTATGGATGGATCAAGTGATATTGCCTGTATGTTTACTCAAAAAGGTAGAAAAGGGACTAATTAGGATGAAATGGTTGTTTGGGAGGAATTTGGGTCAAACAAGGACATTGTTTTCACACCATTACAATTGATAAGAGTGTATGCAATTTGGATTGTAATCTAGCAGTTGATGAAGGCTTCCCCAGTGTTGATGCTACTATGGCTGTTGATGGTAGTGTCTGCAATGGTTATGAACCTGGATCAAAATATGAAAGCATCGGCATGGTTGAAGAACCCATGGCTATTGACGAGAGTGTTTCTGCAGTTGACACCCCTGTGAGAGTTGATTTGAAAGTCTGCAAGGTTGGATTCCCTGTTTTAAATACTCAAATTGATGACAAAGTTGATGGTATTGTAGCAGTTCATGGGAGTGTCTCTAAGGTTGAGGTCCCTTTAATAGGTTATGAAAGTGTCTGCATTGTTAATGACACTTTAACAATTTATGAAAGTGCCTGCAAGGTTGAGTCCTTTGAGGCAGTTGAAGAGAGGGAGTTCAAGATTGGGTTGCCAGTGGCAGTTGATGAGGGCGCTTGCAATGTGAAAGACACTGTAGCAATTAGTCAGAGTGTTTGTATGGTAGACTATCATGTGGCTGTTGATCAGAGTGTCTGTAAGCCAGATGCTATTACAGTTGTTGATGCATGTAATGACATTGGGAAGGCTAAAAGTCAGGAGGATGCATTGGAGGAATGTTCTGTAGAGATGGTTTCAGAAGTTGCCAGTGATGTTGACTATGATTGCAATGTTTATGAAGAAGATGAACCTATTTCTTATACTAGGAAGATGATGGATGGGAAAGCAGATGATGATTCCCAATATGAAGATGGAGAATACAGAGACCAAAATTCTTGTGATTGGGATGAAGATATAGCAGAAGAACTGTAAGCTGAACGTGTTGACTATGGTTACTCTGATTGTAGATATGTAGATGAACTTGGTGCTTCTGATGATAGGGTTTCCACGTCACTTCAAGATGAGAGTAAATGTAAAGGGGAGGATCCTATAGATACTGATACCACGACAATATCAACTATTGTAGATTGGCAGACAAGACCCAAATTCTGCCAAAATGAATGGAGCATATTCACGATTCGAGGCAGAAGTTGAGGGAGATCAGGGAGCAGATGGCAGCTCGACTAGGGGAAATTTAAATTCTCTAGACAAATGGAAAAATCTTCCTGCATTTCAGGCAGAGGTTTAAACACAATTTACCCCAATTGGAAGTGAATTCGTGACAGCAAGAAGCAAAAAACGACAGATGGCCTAGGTTTTATGACAAAGATCCCCCAACAACTCAACATTCATTTCTAGCAGTTCCAGAATTTGAGAGACCCATCAAAGTTTCTCAAATAAGTTGTTATTTACATTTTGATTTGGTTGATGGGAGACCATCTGCGATAGGTGTCGAGAGCATTGTAACTGTTATATATTTTTAGAAAATAGAGGTAGAGCGCGAGTCTTGGCAAGGTTGATGGATTTTTGTATATATGCAGAGGTAATAGATGAAAACAGGGTTTGGGCTGAGAGGGGAGGGTTCAACCTGTGTGAGAGGGTTCGACCTGAAGTTTTTAATTTTATTTGCTGGACTGGGGTCCTGTATTTTTTAGGAGTATTTATGTAATCTTTAGATGATCAATCAGTAATGGGCATGCTTTTTTACAGGATTCTTGTGCGGATGTATTGGTGGCGTTTCTTTCTTTGTTAAAGTAATTTTACTGTCATATTTTCTCTTGTTTCAATTCTTATTGTCAGTATATAGTAACAGAGCATAATTTATTGGAAAATACTATGCATCTGTTCTTTTGATGATCTTTATGTTATTCATCTAAAACACTCAGTTAAGGAATTCTTAGCTGCTCCTTTGATTGGCTTTTTCCTTCCCCTAGTTCTTCCTCAAATCGACACCATTCAAACTTAATTCGATCCAACACTTTCGTTACCTTTCCCTGTGTAAGAACTTTTTCCAGATCTGAGAGTGAATCACCTATTTAAGCAAAGACCCCATTTGCCCAATGGCCCTCCTTAC
>JZKD02S2141217.1:7555-37405 GCA_000966675.3 Picea glauca
GTGTATGTTTTTCTTTTGGAAATATATAATCAGCTCCCTCCATCTAACAGAGTCCACGCTTCCGTCTGCATCCTTATTGTCTTTTGCAAAGTGTCATAGTATTTCTCCAATTTCCTCTTGATTGTTGACTTCTTTCCGTCTTTGCTTCTTATAAGTTTCTTCAAGATTGATTCTGATTTCGGATTATCTTGTAATAGCTTCCACATGATTTGTTTGATGTATTTCATCCTTTCATGTGTATTATCTGACTTGTATAATGATAGCAATCCTCATCTTGTTTGTTCTTCCATAGGTATAGTTCTTCTTGGAACATATTCTCTTCTAAGAGATAGATATACAAGATATGTACAGAGACTATGCAAACAAGATATGTACAAGAACTAAGAAGAGTATCGTTACCTTGTCTTTAGAAGAAGAAGTCTATTTTATCCTGCTTGGTCTTATTTGTAGGTTCCTTTTCTTCATAAACTGATGCTTCGTGTGTCCCCTTCCTTTTCTTTAGCTCAGGACAATGATTCTTGTAGTGACCATACTTTCGACAATTGAAGCATTGTATTTTTGACATGTCTTTCTCTTGATTTGGCTTCTTCCTTGAACCAAACTTTTTTTTGTTACTGAAATTCTTGAATCTTGTTGTAAAGGCTTGATCATCGTACTTCTTTTGGGGTTTCTCTTTTGCACTGATCCTTGATTCTTCTTGAGCACAACAAGTCCAAAGTTTTTCAAATGTAGGATACTCCTTCCTTGTGTTCATGCTTGCGGCAAATGCATCCCATGTCTTGGGAAGACCATTGAGTACTATGTTTACCAATTCCTTCTCTGAAATGATCTCTTCAATAGCTTGTAGTTGATCTCTTAACTGTGAGATTCTCACAAGGTATGATGTTATGTTGTCATCATCATTCATCTTCATGTCACGGAGCTCATTCTTCAGACTCACTGCTTGTCCAATGTTTCTAACTGAGAAGAGGTTTGTTAGGGCATCGTACATCTTCTTTGATGAGTCAAGATGGGAGATGTAGGGTATCAAGTGGTCTTTTATAGAGTCCACTATGATACTCATGGCATTGATGTCATTGTCTTTGAACTTTTCCATAACTGCAACGTTCTGCGGTTCTTTCTCTTTTCCTTCTTCAAACTCCGGTTTCACGATATTTCCTTTCACGATATCCAACACTTTATTCTTGGCAAGGATGAGGTCAATCCTTGTCTTCCACGCTCTGAAGTTAGAAGCTCCATCTAACTTGTTTTCTGACTTCATGGAGTAGGTCATGGCTTCTTTGACTTGGTCAACCCTAGATTTGACCAAAAACTCAAACTTGAGGTCTTGGCTTGCTGAGAGTACCAGGAGATGCGCTAGGATAGGGCGCACTAGTCTATTCGGAAATTAGGTTAATCCCTTAACTTAAGGTGCCTCAACGAGAGGATTAGGGTTTCTACAACTGCACCTGCTAGTAACCCTAGCGACAGTGCTTTGATGACTGCTCCTGCTAGAAACCCTAGTGGTAGTTCTTCAACGAGCTTAATATCCTTATGGATATGCTCCCTTCCAATGGTTAGACCGACTAAAGGAGGAGTGGGCCCATAACCTGTTAGAATATAATGGATGTGCTCGTTTTACCATCGAAAATATCACTATTGTCACCCAACCATAGGTCGAAGCCACCCTCCGAGCACCTTAACCTTGACAGAGAATCACTTCGGAAGCAAACCCTAGGCTAGATATCCAAACAAAGGGTAGTGCACCTTTCCCCAAGGCTAGCGCACCAAACAAGAGTTGATCAGATAGTCCAAACCATAACCAAGAGATAGTCCAAGCCAAAACGTACTCTGCTAGCTGCAGTGGTTGCAACGACAACTCTCCTCCAAACTTGCGCACAAACTGGGCAACTGCAGTGCGCACAAGTACTGCTCTGCAATTCTGAGAATGCTTGCCAGAATGAAGATTGGCCTCTTGTATTTATACTAATTCTAGCTAACTGCTTGGGCCGACTTCTCATTCTGGGTGTCTATTTACTTAGTATATAATATTTCTTCTGGCCGACTTCTTCTCTGGTAGGCTAATAACCTAATACCAATTATCCTCTTGAGCTGACTTGTCTTCTAGGGTTATTAGCCAACTCATTAGGGTTTCTTCTTGCTTCCCGGAATATTCTATTCTCGTTAGGTTTACACGTGGAGGTAAATACCTCCCGTAGTTACCATAATTTTAACACTATCTTTTCGTGTGTGCGCTTGAGTCCTCTAGATGTTGCTTCCTCCCTTAGGAGGAAGAGGTATTGGATATGATCTAGTTGCTTCGCTGGGACATTGTTTATGCCCTTCCTTTTCCATTGCTCTAGTATGTTCGAGAGATCTATTCCTTCCCTTTCCACAATATCTCTGAGATCAAGATCTTCCGTACCTACCTCGCTTGGTGTCATTTCCGCGTCTCCCTCTGCCTTCTACATGGGGGTGTTGGTATCTCTGGTTTCTCCGTCCATAGGAGTTGTGCTACCCCGCTGTTCCATCTTATTGCTTGGACTATCTGTGTTCTCATTTGTTTCTTGTTCCCTAGCTTCTTTAGCTTTTGCCTTTTCCTTTCCTCCTTCCCCTTTGTTGGTCTTGTCTCGCCCTTCTATTCTAGTCCTGGCTTCTGGGTTGCTTCCTGTTGGGGCTTTACTTGGTTTCTTGTTTGCTCTGTTTCTGTGGTTCAACTTTATAAATCCGTCCTCATCCTGCTGTATTTTGGTTTTTTCCTTTTCTTGTTTTTTATTGAGAGGACATTCTCTGATTAAGTGTCCATGTTCATGGCATCTTCTGCATCTGAATGGGATCTGCTCGTAGTCGATGTTTTGTATCCATTCCTCATCCCTGAATTCCAGGCTTATGGCTTCCGTGAGTGCCCCCGAAACATCCATCTCTATCCAGATCCTTGCATAGGATGTATATCTCCCTTTTATGGTTGCTTCTGATGTTTTAAGATATTTTCCAAGTTTGTTCCCGATTGCTTTGAAGGTGGATGGCAACCAGTGGTCTAGCGGCAAGGAGTAAAGCCTCAACCAGACGGGTACATTTTGAAGGTTTCTTTCTTTGGGGAGAAGTTTTCCTTCCATGGTCGCATGTACAGTCCTGCTGAGGTGTGGAATATGGCCCCCCCTCAAAGAATTTATCCCTGTCCTCCAAGTTCATGAATACTGTTGTGAAGAAGCCTTTCGAACTCAGGTGGAGTTCCACTTCCCCGCTTGGCTTCCATTGATATTTTATCCAGTTGCACAACGTTGTTTCTGTGGGCCACAAACCCATGAACTTGCAAATTAGTGCATGCGTCTTCATCTAGTCCCGAAAGAGTTGCTTTTGTGGATCTTCCAGTATCACCTTGGGTATCAGTGTTGTTTTAGGTTTACACGGGTTGCGTCCTTCTACCCCATTGGGGTTCGCTAGATCTTGTGCATCATTTTAGGTTTCTCTGGCTTCTTCCCCCATGCGATCCCTTTTTTCCTGGTTGATTTCCTGATTCTTTTCCGGTCCTGATCTCGAGGTACTTGTCACTGGTTCCTTGAAACCTACGTTGCGTGGGCCTTTCCCCCTGTCCACCACTACCTGCTTGTATGAGGGAGTTCCATTACCACCCCTTTGGTAACCATGTTGTCCTCTACTGTGACCGCAACTGTCAAACCCTAGCTTGCAGTTGCTCCAAACCCTAGCTTAATCCCAATGATATCTACCAATGTTGCAACAACCTCTCTTAGGAAATTTCTCTAAGACTTTCACCGAATGATGTTGAAGACATAGATATTGAATACGATATCTACATTCTATAGTTAAAGCAATAAAATACCTATGATTAAATATTTACGTTTCTGGTTTCAAGCACTGGAATTATTCACCAAAACTTTGGAAAGGACTTTGAACTTCATCCTTATCAATCCCAAAATAGCATAATTACAATCAATGCGTTTATTAGACACAAATTGATTTACTAAAACAACGTTCATATAGTCTAATCTAAAAGTTTAGATGGTTTCTTTATCAGGTTCAATACACCTTTCCCACGTGTTTTTTGCTATTTCGGTCATTTGACTCGGGGAAATTTTGATGGCACCCGAGCCATTACAAAACTATGTAGAGGGATTCCAGAAACACAGAATTACCTCTCTACCTCTTCTGGCCCAATTTTACAATTTGGGCACTTCTTTGGCCCTGGCCACTTTCTTTCATGCCTGCAGAGTTACATATTTAGAAAAAACCCACACTAACTATATCTTTATTTAACTATTTATTCAAATCAACAAATTACATGGTAATTAGGGAAAACAAATCCAATCTTCATAACAACCCTATTCTTCTAACATCATTAAAATATAAACTTAAACTTGAATTATGAAAATCCACTTCCTTTTCATAAATTGGATAAGGGAATTAGAGAAAACAAATCCATTTCTTCATGACAATCTTATCTTTTAAAATGATTAAAATACAAACTTTAATTAAGGAAAACCACCCCCTTTAGTAAATTCGTGCATCAAATTTATGTAATAGCTGGGTGAGAGAGCTCATGAATTTTTTTCATGCCTGTTAAAGTGCCTACCCAAATTTTCGTTGAATTATAATTTTTTTGAATTGTCGAGGTCAAGCACAAAACCTACGACAGATTCTTGCCAAAGGTCATTTGACACACGCTTTTATGATTTCTTTGGTTGCTGCAACTTTGCAGTCCCTTTTTTCTTGGTTGTAGAAATCTCACTGTTTTTCCTCTGGTGGCAGTGTAAGCGAGGAAGGAAGATAGGGTAACCCGCTTGCTATTTTTCGGGTTGGCATGTGTTCCACTTTTTCATCCTCATGTTCTATTTTAGAAAGAGATTCTTCCGATTGATGATATTTCTTTTTATTTATTTTTGAGTTGGTATAAACAAGATGATTTAGGTAAGAGTAATTTGACAATTTTGAGAGTCGACATAGGGTTTGCCTGCGGGCTCTGCGGCTAGGTTTCTCTAGCCGCAACCCTGGTATCCTTGGAGCAGAGCGGGCTTCTGGCCCTTCTAGTGAGAGCAGGCAAGAGTATTCGAGCGCTGGAGGAGGACAACGACGACGGTTGAAGAGTTTCAGGCTTATCCTTCAGTGGTTGTTCTCTCCCATCCTTTCCTCTGCAACATATTCCTGGCAAGGGTATTCGAGTGCTGGAGGAGGAGGAGGACGACGACGACAGATGAATAGTTTCGGGCTTAGCCTTCAGTGGTTGTTTGCGGCCAGTCTGTGGCGGCATATTGAGGCTGAGGAGGACCCTTCCAGAGCGAGCGAGCTCGGTTCAAGGGATAGTCGCCGACGGCAGGGGCGACGAAGGTTCGTGTACACTACCTTTAGCGTTTTGGATGCGGCCACTCTGTGGCGGCGTCTAGGGGCCGAGGCGACGATGTTGCCAAGTTCCAGGATCGCTCGCATGCTTTCCTCTTTTCTGGTGTGGCTTCGTTTTTCTCGTTGGTGTTTTTCTTCGTGTTTTCGAGGGCTCTTTGTCGGGTGCGCGTTGGTGTTCAAAGATGGAGGTTTGCGCGGTGTTGGTTTTGTCGATTTTTTGGGGAATGTTCTATATTCCAGTAGGATTTGAAATGGGTCTATGGAGAAGAAATGAAAGATGTAAAAAAATTATATGCTATTAATATAATTGAGCGAATTTTTTTCCTGGAAAAAGGTAAGAAATAGGTAAGAGTAATTTATCTATTAGTTTTTTTTTGGTAATTATTATCTAAATTTAGAGATCTAATTATTGGTGAAATTGTAATTTTTCAATTACAGTTTTAAATACACAAATAAATTTTAACAACCGATATCTGTAATTTCATCTATTTTTTCAAAATTTTGACTGATTTCTAAACAAAAATATCACAGAAAAAGTGATAATTTAAAAAAAATAAAATCTAATATTTAAACTGACACCCTTTTAAGAACGTTAAGAGAGGTGAACATTGTTCAGTTAAGGTTTAAATTCTATAGGTTCAAATTATTGTTTCACCTATTTTAATTTTTGTAATTTATATTTTTTTTTATTGTTAATGTATTTGAGTATTGCTTAATTGGAGCATGTCCTTATGAGATTGGTGAACATAGTTTACTTAGGGTTTATATTTTATAGGTTTAATATTATTGTTTTACCTATTTTATTCTTTGTAATTTATATTTTGTTCATAATCCAACATTTCCAAATTTTACACAATTATGTTTTGACATCTTTAAATACAATAATTTATTTTCAGGCACACAAATTTTTAAAGAAAGAAAATAATTTACACAATTAAGAGCTTTAATAAATTCATTAAACTAATTCTAAGCTAATTTTTGTTATGGACATCTTATCACATGTGTGATTATGAAAAGTGTCCATGTACATTAGATAAAGATTCATTAAACTAATTCCAAGCTAATTTTTGTTATGGACATCTTATCACATGTGATTATGACAAGTGTCCATGTACATTAAATAAAGATTCTAACAATTTTCTATTTAAACCACTCTTTTCTAGACTCATTATCTAATCTAACTAAATATATTCTAGAAAAACCCAGAGTATAATAACATACTATTATACTAAGTACTTTAGGATCATAATATCTAACAATTCAGTAGGTGAAATTGTCACTGAGGAGCATGGACACAAGAAATACAAGTAGAGTCTCATGGTTGGACACTCTTGTACACCTCTATAGGTAACTAGCAAGTAGTACTGCATTAAATAGAATTTGTTTATGCATTTGATCTTCCACGTACCTTCGAGTATATAGGAAGCCCCCTATGTGCACCTAAAACTATCCTTACTTAAACCTATTGATCATTCTTTTGCTATAGTACAAGTTAAGAATAACACTTGGGGAGATCACTCTTACATACCAAAGAATTGGGTAGTACAACTAAGGGTATGCTTTGTCCTCAATTTTCACCATGAAAGATTCCTCTGAGTACTATTGTTGGACACTCTTAGGTATACCAGAGAGCTATAACGCTTGACACTCATTTGCTCTTAGGACCCTATAAACTGTAGCCTCCTAGAATATAAAAAAATTGAGATTTTCATCAAAGTGGTAATACTCATATGAGGGTAATACTCTAGCAGGAGTGAAAACAAATCCCAGTTTACCTGATAGTACCATTGTGGGAGACCTATTTCAAAAGACTCCTTGTGCATCATTGATTGCATTGGTATAGATCCCTAATAACACTTTTGATGGATCCAACCCCACTACTATGGGAGACATCTCAAAAGACTCCTTGCATGATGTTGATTGCATTGGTATAATTATCTAGTAATCTTTTAGTTGGACCTAACAACCTCATGATATTCACCAAAAACATGACCATGAGAATAGGATCGCCCCACTGGAAAACTAGGTCTCTCAAATCGACTACTTGAACACGTAGGTTGCTAAGATCAACTCCCTGGAAAACAATGATTCTCCAATTGCCAACATGAAAGAACAACTCTCTAAGCTTCTAGTTGTAGTCCTATGCACAAAGGCACAATGACATGAGTCACGTGTGGAGCCAACCAATGGTGAATCATCTGCAGGAGGAGGGCATCACACAAGACCATCCTTTCTGGATAAGCAACACAATATGTGACATAGATTTTCTAAAGTAGATTTGAACAAGTTTGATGGTTATGACCCAATAGGATGGATTACCCTAATGAACACTACTTCTCCCTCCAAGGTATCACTACTGACCTAATGAAATATTGGGTTGGTGTGTTATACTTGTATTAGGAGTGTTAGCAATGTTGGCAATGGCATATTAAGTTCTATAAGGGGTACATTGCTTGGAGCTAGTTTTTGAAGGCTATCTATGTTTGCTTTGAAATAGAGACTCATTTTTTGGAGTGGCTAACCAATTTGCATCAAAATGGCACAATGAAATACTTTATTCTGGCCTTCATGCAATTAAAAATCTACACAAAGGGCATGATCTCAAATTCTTTTTTCAAATAATTTTTTAACAGTGGTATAAAGGAGGAGATTAGAGTACAAGTCTCGATGGCTTTCCCAATTGCTAAATTGGAGGTCTCTCAACACACTAGAGAAGAACGGGTGGTAGTCATTATACATACCAAAATACCCACTTTTGTTCCCTTCCTATGTCCCCCTTCCATATCTACACACACTCCCCAACTTCCCAGCCCTTAAGGTTCCATAAGTTAACCCAAAAGTAGTCGGACATCTTAAACTTTGCTATCATAATGATAAACAATGGGTCAAAGGGAATATATGTAAGGACCATAATTTTTTTGTCATAGATATCTCCTAGCTTGACATGTCCTAGGAAACTTCAAAGGAAGTGATGGTAGATATTGAACTAACAAAGACTACATTTCTTCCTCTCGAAGCAATCACCTCGGAGCCTCCTTGTGAGAAACCCTAAATTTCCCTCCATGCTTTATCAGGAATTTCAACTCCCCAAACCCTAAATTTAGTTGATTATATCAAGCACAAAAATGTCATTATCTTAATCGATAGTGGCAACACCCACAATTTTTGAGATGTTAAAGAAACTCATTGTTATGTCCATGTTGTGCACAATTTTCATATTATGATATACTAAATGGAGGTATAATAAAATGTGGTGGTAAGTGTGGGAATGTGAAACTCCAAATGGGGGATTATTTTTTCAAATCAAACATGTTTGCTATTGAAACGATAAGTTGTGTTAGAGTAGAATGGTTAAAAACATTGGGTCTAGTTACAATAGATTTCAAGGAGTTATACATGAGCTTCAATAAGGAGGGTCATAAAAACACCCTTAAAGGTCTCTAATCTGACTCCCCTGAAATTATTATCTCTCAATATATGGAAAAGTTCTTGAAGAAATGTCACTCTAACATTATTGCTCAATTCATTGTCATCCAAGTTATGGACAACTCCCCATATGAAATACACCTTGATTTGTAGTTGGTTTTGAATAAACATCAACATGTATTTGAAACACCCCATCGATTATCTCCTTCACATGGTGAGCATGATCAAGGTATCCCATTGATTCCAAGTAGTCAACCACAAAATGCGTGTCCTTATCGACATTATTTTTCTCAAAAGAATGAAATTGAAAAAGCGTTCAAGAATTGTTGGAGGTTGGCATGATACGTCCTAGTACTAGCTCTTACTTGTCCTCAATCATCTCGGTATTGAAGAAATAAGGAAACTGGTGAATGTGCCCTTACTTCCATGTTCTTAATAAATTGATAGTTAAAGACAAATTTCCCATCCCAACCATTGATGACCCTTTGGATGACCTTCATGGTGCTCAATTCTTCATTAAATTAGACCTTCACTTTGGGTATTACCAACTCTAGATGAAGGAGGTCAAATTTTTTAAGACTACCTTCTAGACACATGAAGAATATTATTTGTTTTAAGTGATGCCTTTTGGTCTTTGCAATGCCCCATCCACGTTTTATAGCCTCATGAACAAGTTTTTTCGGCCCTTCTTGCATGATTTTGTGTTGGTATTCTTCAATGATATCTTTATTTATAACAAGACTTGGGAACCACATATGGAGCATGTTGATAAAGGCCTACAACTGCTATGGGATAACAAGTTGTCCTCAAATGTTCGAAATGTGCTTTTGAAGTGGAATACATGGGTCACATAGTTAGTAGGAGATGGATGCGAGTGAATTCCAAGAAAACTGAGTCTATGAAAGATTAGCCATGCTCTGGAACTCTAAAATGCTTATGTGGTTTCTTAGGACTATTTGAAGTACTTAAGTTATTGGAATTTTCTGGAGAATTGATAGGTGAATTGCAACTCCATTAACCACTCTACTGAGGAAGAATGTTCGTGTGTGGAACAATTCATCAAAGTAGGCCTTTTTTCTTTGAAGGAAGCCATGTTTACTACTCCAATCTCAACAATGCCTAATTTCAATCTCAATAGTGCTTGATTTCACTAAGACTTTTATCTTGGAATGTGATGCCTTTGGAAGAGGTCTTGGGGCAATGTTGATGCAAGAGGGGCACCCATTGGCATCACTAGTGAATAATTGTGTGACTAAAATTTAGGAAAGTGCACCTATGAGAAAGAAATTATGGCCGTTAGTCGATACATGGTGCTTATATCTCATTAGGAGGCACTTTCAAATCAAGACAACCATCGTAGCTTGATGTATCTGGAACAATGGTTTCCATCACCAGAGAAACACAAGTGGGTTAGTGAGATTCTAGGTTACGATTATGAGATCATATATACGAAGGGTAATGAGGATGCAGTGGTTGATGTTTTTTCTAGGAAAAATGAGGAGGAAAGGTCCCCATTTTCCTTATTGATACCTGATTTCCTTGGGAGGTGCGACAATGATGGTTGGCTAATAACATAGTGGTTCAAGTCATCCAACAACTCAGCGAGGACCCTAACACCATTGTAGGCTATACTTGACAGCATGACACCTTATAATATAAAGGGCATATTGTTTTTTTATTGAATTCTGCTTCAAAAGAATGAGTGTTAGTGGAATTGCAGTAATCTCCTACCGTGGGTCACTCTAGATTTAAAAAAAAATATGAACAAACTAAGTACCCCTTCTTTGAGTAGGCATGAAAAAGGGCATCTATACCTTTGTAGCTAAATGTGAAGCATGCCAAAGGAATAAGGGTGAAATAATGAAGACCATCGGGGCATTCCAACCACAACCCATCCTTGTCGCTATCTGGGTTGACCTTTCCATGGATTTTAAATTGGGCCTCCTTAAAGCTAGCAAAAAATATATCATTATGGTGGTAGATGAGTATCTTTCAAGATATGTTCACTGTTGTTCCATACCACACTCATTTACGACATTGCCAATTGCCAAGTTGTCTTCATGGATCAGATTTGTAAATGACATGGCACACCTCATTCCATTATGATAGATTGTGATCTTTCCTTCACCAATAAATTTTGGAAGGAGTTGTTTAAACTATAGGGCACACACTTGAAAAAGATCATGGTGTACATCCCCAAACAAATGGTCAAATAAAGGTGGTCAAAAAGAACTTGGAAACTTATTTATGTTGTTTGGTATCAAACCAACAAAACAAATGGGTTAAGTGGCTACCCCTTGTCAAATGGTAGTCCAATGCCACTTATCATGATGCTACCAAAATGTTACCATATGACGTTATTTATGGAAAAAACCCTCCCTTGATGGATTTGTATTTACTGAGCACATCCAAGGTTTATGAAGTGGATCACATACTTAACACCATAGCGTTTATTCTCTGTACACTTAAGGAAAATATGGTTTTATCTCAATTTAGAATGAAACATCAAGCGAACCAACATTACTCTAAGGATTCTTTTGAAGAAGGGGATCATGTGTTTCTTAGTTTCCAACCCTATAGGTAGACCTCTCTCAAAGACAAGGGCCACCACAAGCTAGCGCTAAAGTTTAATGGACCTATCAAATCCTCCAATGCATTGGACAAGTTTCCTATATATTGGCTCTTCCTACCCACTCCAAGATCCACCCAGTGTTGTGAGGCGGAATTGTTGAGTTCAGACTAGCCTTCCTAAAATTGAGGAAGAAGGTTCCATTTGGTTACAACTGGAGGTAGTAGTAGTCACGAGAGAGTGCTTCCTTCACTACTGCACTCTTCGGGAAGTCTTGATATGTTGGAAGGATACATAGCTTGAAGACACCACTTGGGAACTAGCAATGGTTTTCTAGTAGTTTCTACACCTCCAACATTGAGGACAATACTACTTTTGAAGGGGAGGGCATGTTAGGGCCCTACCCCAACCTCCTTACTTTGAGGTACTTAGAGTTAGTCAATTAATGTATGAGACCATCTTCTTTGAATAAGGTCAATTATGTAGTTAGTGGGTAGAGTTACTTAATGTAAAAGGATCATCTTTCTTAAATAAGGTCCACTAGGTGGTTGGTAATCATTAATGATGGAACCCCAAGTAGCTATGGTTTTGCTAACGAGAAACTATCTATAGAGGTAAAAGGTTATGTAATGTTTTGCCAAGTATTGTTATTGTATTGGAGCTTTGCTCAATTGGAGATTGCCCACTTGAAGATGCTTGTGAACATTGAACATTGTTATCTTTTTGGAATTTACCATTACTAATGGTTTATATTATGTAGGTTCAATATCATTATTTCTTGTATTTTACCTTCAATAGTTTTTTTTTTTGAATATTGCTCATAATACACTATTTTTGTTGATTAAGCACACAACATTACTATATTGAACTCAACGGACTCTGCTATACATTGTATTTGACAACCTAAAAATTGCACCTATTTTTATAGAGAGGTATTGTGATTGACATTTATTTATACACCAACACCACTAATGGAAACTTTCCATGTTTTAGATAACCATGGATTTGTCACACTCATAGGAAAAATTGGATATATAACTATGCACATTGGATCTTCATTCATGGAACAAATAAAGGAACCTACTTTAGCAAGGCATTGTATATAGGGCATTCATATTGCCCCATATCACCCCATTCTTAGTGAGGGCCCCCAAAATCTTGTGAAATGAAAATCATTGAAATCACATAATCCATAGTTGGAATAATGAATTTGACCATTTGGGTGGATTCAAAGCTCCCATTATAGTCTAACATTGCAATATGGGAATGCGAGTTTGCAATTTGACGTGGTATGGAATTTTAGGGGAGGATTCTTCCCATTTTCGTACAAACTTATCATCTTTTTGCAAAGTTGCCTTAAATTCTTTGGAGATGAATAATGGAAAAATATTGCATTGCACTCCTTGGTCTTGAATGCTTAGATTTATTTTAGTGGTGCAAATCTACTATTGGGTGATGACATTAAACATATACATGGATTGAGCTCACTTCTCTATCAATATTTATCAAAGTAGGTCTAAAGGAGATCACCAATGCCCAACCCCCCGCCCAACCCCCCTTGACTACCCATCTTAATTTCCCTTGCGAGGTTTCAACCCCCTTGAGCTTGCATTGCAAGTCATCTGTGCCACCATTACACCCATGTGTATGTTTTTGAATGCTACCATTACACCCATATGTATGTTTTTGAAAACATTATACGCTTAAGCAATGTCACGCCTTGCAAATAAAATATGTGAATATATAAACATTATGTATATGCATATTATGTGTATATATTTTAACCCAAATATAAATTCATGTTAGTTCAAATTATTTCAATTCTAAATTTCATTACATCATATCCACTTGAATCTAGAAACTACTTGAAGGCTACACAATAGGGCATAAAGTCTAGAGTCTACTTGAAAGTTTTACCTTGTGTTATTGGTGAGACTTAAACTACATTAACACTTCACTTTACTAATTGAATAACCCACATGTATACATATACCTACATTGTTAATTATATTAAAATTCCTTTCATTGTAACCCTCAATTGCCTTAAACCCCTTGATTGACGAGTCCCTCAATTTCCTTGTAATGACATGGTTGAGTAAGCCTTGCCCTTCTATACAACTCGCACAAACTACGTTGAGTAGTTTTGCCAAAGAAAAAGAAATATAACTATAAGTACATCTTAACAATGAAGCTCCCTTAATAATCTCTGTGTTTCCCAAAAAACAACAATGGAAAACAAGCCGACATCCATAACCAATTAAAAATTAAAGTATAGGCCGGAAATCGCAGAGTATCCTACTTTTTCAATGCGGACATGTGACCCACTTGGAAAAGTTGGATAAACATTGAACTTTTTTCAACGCGGAATCCTCTGCTTTTTTTTTTCTTTAAGAAGCGCGTACCTCTCTCGTGTGAAATTATGTGTTTAGGGATGCCATTTTATTGGGCTATAAGTATAGCTTCTCATATTATCTATCGTTCATGATCTGCTTGTAGTCTCGGCAGCGAGGGGCTGTTCTGGCTACCCTCGAACATTGGAGATTACTTCATCGAAATACGAAGAAACTGATTTGTTCGGAGTTGATTTCTTGCATTATGAAGAAATTGATATGGTCAGGCTGTACAGATGTGGATATGGAAGGGTTAGGTAATATAAAATGCAAAACCCATTTATTAGAGATTGCACAAGAGACAGCTTCTTGTAACAGAAAACCCATTTAACAGATATGGCATGAGAGGCAATTATGTAAATCTACTGTAGATTGTTGCTAGAATGTTTGAGATCAAGCAAAGGTGTACTAGTTGCTGCATTTTGATCGGCATGCTTATTCAACAGGTTGTCTGTTTACTATTTACCAATCCTTCCGCTATCCACATTCGTACTAATTTGTCCATATCAATTTCTTCCATGGCAATATGTAGAGGCAATTAAAAAATATGGATCAAGGTTCAAAAAATTCCTATCCCTTAAAATACTCGGATCTCCAAATGGGTTCTATTTATATTGCCAAGTATTTCAGATAAGTTTGATTTGAAATTTGAAAAATGTTTGTGAAGCTTTCCTATTTAACATATGGGAATCAGGTGATCTTTGTTCTCTACAAACGAGTCCACAAACTTTCCAGGTATGATCTCACATTTATGATCGGTTACAAGATTTTTCAATCTATGGTTTCTTAATATTATGGCCACAAATCTCTTTTCTGCAAATGAGGTCGAGATTGTTTGAATTTCCAGTCTACTTTTTGTTGTAAGAAGTAGCTAATCCCTGGAATATGAAGTTATTTGTTAGTTCCTACTTTTAAGATGGATAAAGTACATAGCTAATATAGGCCAAATGCCCAGAAGATTAATAAGAAAATCCAAATTGGGCATACAGGAGATTTCTTGATAGTTCATAGTTGATTGACTCCCAAGAAACTATAACTATGTTTTTCTTTGAAGTGACCATTTTCTTGGTGGATTTATCGTATTCTTCACTTGTTCAAGCTTCAGTCCTTTATATGTTTTAAGCTTTTGGAGTCTAATTTCCGACATTATATTGTTGCTCTCACGTAAGCTACAGTGCCTCTCAACTTCACCATTTCTAGACAAACTCAGTACATGTAAAAAACTTTTTTCATTCCGGAACAGAACCAGAACGGAAGGAAAAGAACATCCTTATCAATCAGAACTATGTTGGTTCTTCCCGTCAAGGCTTAGTTTCATGAATAATGAGCTATGCACAGTATTACGAAAGAAGTATGGGAAGTAAAATTTGGGCATTCTCCTTTGTTAGCGTACATACTCAGTTAAGTTCACTTAGGTAAATTATTAATGCTAAGTTAATTATACCTGCCCACTACCTTCTTAAATGCTAAACCTCTCTTAGTTTGCTATAAATAGGAGGCCTCACTCTGTATTTTAATACAACAGATTTAATTATACCTGCCAACTATCTTCTTAAATGCTAAACCTCTCTTAGTTTTCTATAAATAGGAGGCCTCACTCTGTATTTTAATACAACAGATTTAATAGATGCAGCGATTCACTTATTCCTTCTATTAGTTTTGAGTCCCTGTTTTTTTTCCGAGTTCTGTTGTCTGTATGGAGGATAAGCTTGATATTGTTCTGCTTTCTGTAGTCTGATTTCACATGCTATCAGAGCTGCAGGGCATCGGCTTCCTCCATCTTCCTTGGCTACCTTCTTTTTGAGATCTGGGCATTGCTGGGTCGTTGCAGCACCATCTACCTGCTGAACCTGTTTGTGGCTCGATTGGTATAACTGCCAACTACCTTCTTAAAATGCTAGACTCCTCCCAGTTTGCTATAAATAGAGAGCTCACTCTGTATTTTAACACAGCAGATTTAATAGATGCAGTGATTCACTTATTCCTTATATTGTTTTTGAGTCCCTGTTCTTTTTCTGAGTTCTGTTGTCTTCACTTATTCCTTATATTGTTTTCGAGTCCCTGTTCTTTTTCTGAGTTCTGTTGTCTTCACTTATTCCTTATATTGTTTTTAAGTCCCTGTTCTTTTTCTGAGTTCTGTTGTCTGTATGTAGGATCAGCTTGATATTGTCCTGCTGTCTATTGTCTGATTTCACATCCTTGTTATTATTTACCAGCATAAATCTACCCTAACTTCAGATATATTAAACATTGAAAACAATAAAAAAAAAAAGTGATGTGTAATCTTTAAGTGGTTAAAAGATTTTGAGTTAAAATAGATTTAAGTTGATGTGCTTTATATATGTATGTGTGCGTGCTTGTGCTTGGTATCATGCAATTCTTGGTATCATGTAATTCTTGGTATCATTCAATTCATCATCGATATTATGATTTTATAAAAAAAACAATAAACTTGAGTAATGGTCCCACTATAATATAGTAAGGTCATGATTCCGCAGTGTTTCAGGCATATTTTAGTCTTTCCGGTTTAAAGTGAGTGACCAAATCAGGGGTCATGCATGACGAATACCTTGGGCATTCAATGCCCAATCCCGCCCGAGTTGGTCCTGAAACCCGGATTTTATATTTGTTTATTGCCTCAATTTCCTCATCTTATAATGATCCATTACTTATATATATATATATATATATTTTAGCATATATTAAATTTATTATTACTATATTTTTAATTTTCTATATATTAAATTAATATATGCTAATATCAATATGTTATAGATGAACGATAACTATATTACAATAAAAAGGATGTTATAATCTCTTTAATACTAGGTTGTGAAATGGATGCAACTACTTCAATAATCCTTCTTCTCCCCATTTCGATGGCGGCATGAACAACTTATTAGAATTTGTTACTATTAAGGATTTCATGTTGAGTTTTAACAAAACTAATATTAATATGGTTTGGTATATAAAACGTAACATTAGTTCATCCTCTTTTTTCTTAAACAATATCAATTTATATTATATTTCCAAAGCTGGTTTACATACTGTGCAGTCAGGATTTACAGACAAAACTGTATTACATATCTCATTTTTTTCCGTCCAGGATTTCAGCTTGTGAAAGATTTCGCCCTCTGTGGTGGGCATTTTTTCTCAAAACAAACTATGCATATCTAACCTGAACATACTTACAAAAATACTTAGATAGATACTTAGACTGACGCTTAGCTACATAAACATATGAACGACAACTGACATACCAAGAAAGGCATACATATGTTCTAAATTCTTCAATACTGCTTTGGCGTGATTGTCAAAACAAATCATCATCTCTAGTTATTATGTCGATCAAATTCTGGGGGTGCCGAGCTTCTCATTCATGTACATGATTCTTCAACGGGGTATCCTCCAGAAGAGAGTCGTTTGGAGCGGAGTCTGAAGTGTTTGAAGCAAAGCCTTGGCTCTCTTGGGACAAGAGATACCGCCTTTGTAAGCTGAACATAGATTCTATCCTACTGGGATAAGAAAGCATGTTTTGTTCCATGGAACTTACCTGCTGCCTCAGATCTGTAGAGGCCTCTTGAAGCTGGGATTTGGTCTCTTAAAGTTTGCTTTGCAGGGAGATGAGAGTTTCAATAATCGTTGGTCTCACTTACCAAGAATTAATGCTGAAATATGCCAAGCCTTCTCGGAGATTTGAGAACAGAGGAAGCCCGGAGAGAGGAGGACACTAAACCAGGAAAACGCTCCAAATACATAGCCTGCTAGCTGTGAGTCATAATGACATATCTTGAAGCTAAGATACTACATCTCCTCCTTGCTTTCCTATTGAGATCTGATTCTTCATGGCATTGAGATTTTCTCTGTTGTTTTTGTTCCATTTTCATGGAAAATTTTAACATGTTTGAATTGGATTTGCATGCCTAATATTGCCATGTTGTCTGCTTCAGAATTGTATTTCTGGAGATTGTGCTTTCCCTCCTATCTGTGGAACCTCCTTTAAGTCTGTAGATCTGTTTATGTTTCTCTCTTTCTGGACATTGGGAGAGCTTGAGATTCCCAGTAATTGAGCTACTACTACTACTTGGGAACCTCCAAGTACTGTTAGATCTTTTGAGGTGATCTTTGAGTAATGCCAGTGATTCTGCTTGGTTGTTAAACAATTTTGGTTGCTACTCCAATGTTCGAAGCAAATTTTCTTAGTACTCTTCCTTTTGTTAAGATTATCCCTCCTGAACCCGAAGGGCTAAGATTCTCCTCAATGCTCCATCAAAGAGCAGCACCTTTTTTTCCGATTCTGCACCCAAACTTTAATAAGATTTTGGAGGAGGTAATCTAGATGGGATTACAATTTATGTACGGTTTCCATCCCTTTTTTCTTCCCAATTTGCCAATCCCGAATTATTCATCCAAACTTTTTCATTTTCGCTTAATTTGATCTGCCCAATTTCACCTTTTGAAATGAAACTTTTGAATAATTATTTTCTTGATTAATTTGGTATTGGTTCTTTGGATTTGTTCACGATAGACCTTTTTGTCATTGAATATCTTGTCGATTTTGGCCAGCGAGATCTTCCAAGAGATAATTCTTGGAGTAATATTCCGAATTGCCTTAATAATTGGCTTGCTTCTGAATCCCGCAGGGTATGAGTGAGAGCACTTTTTGAACATTTATTGTTTAAAAAATGGTCTAAGAGATGAGGGGAGACACATTTCAGCAAGCAGAGAGTTCCAGTCTTTGGATACGGTGAACATTCAAAGAAGATAAGGAAAGGAGGTTTCCTCATCTACACGGCAAAATTGAAAAAACACATCTTGAAGGACCGATAATTCCTTTTTTCACTAACTACTCGCCTATTAAAAGCTTCCCATGCACCATAATCTAGAAGAAGTCAACTTTGGGGATGGAATAGCCCAAGTAGATCTTGTTCCATTTGATTTGTAGAGAAGAGGGATGTTTCCCTTCCAAGAAGTTTGAAGTACCCTTCTTTCACAGTGCGTTTTCTTGATTGGGTACCCTATATTACATCATCACGTATTCTTTTCTTGATTGGAGCTTTCCCTTCCAGGACTTGGGTGATCAAAAGTCCAAAAGGAGTTCAAAGTTTCAGGAGGGGGAATGGAATGGGTTCACTTCCAAAGGGGAGGTTCAGAATTTATACATGAGGAGATATCGGCTAGAACTGAGAGATTGTTAACTTTACACCATCTTTCTTCTAATTGGAGAGCATTCCAGATTGGATTCAATTAATCCATGAGGAGATATCGGCTAGAACTAAGAGATGTTAACTTTACACCATCTTCTAATTGGAGAGAGTTCCAGATTGGATTTTAAAGGAGGGTTTCCAAGAATAGGGTTTTCCCAAATCTTGTCAGAAGCAGCATTCTTTGGATTTTGGATTTTGATTAACATGGTTTGAAATTAAGGAAAAGGCCTTTAGAATGCTTTTCAAGATTGGCAATCCCTGGGAAACTAGGGTATCTTTAGAAATAAATATTTATGTGCTTCCAAAGAACTTATTTCCCGCAAATGAGTTCCACAAAATCTTTGCTCCCGATGCAGTGTTCATTAACTTGGGTTCCTTAATGCCCAACCCTCGTAAAGATGGTGGAAATTTGACTGTTTCCCAAGAGACAAGGGACAATTTTCTCCATTTCCACAAGAAATTTCTGATCATCCTTTTTATTTCAAATAGAGTTTCAACTGGAGCTGAGAAAGACGAGTACATATAAAGTGGGAGGTTAGTAAGAATTGTTTAGCAAGTAAAATTTTAGGGGCTAAATTTTTCTGTGAGCTAATTTTTTTATGATTTTTCCAAAAAAAGTGTTAATTTCCATTTTTTTTAAAAGTGACTAATCCGCCTCGGAAAAGCTCAATTGGCAAGTACCATGATATGAAGTTCCATGAGGTTTCGAGTTCAACTCTAAAATTCGCAATCTTTTTACATTCTGAGATAAATTTCCATCTTTAAAATTATCCTTATTACCTGTTACCTATAGATGAGAGATTTCCTTATCTCGGGGATTAATCCATCGTGTCACGTGTGCTTCAGCTTTCTATCTTCTTTATAGATTTTTCAATCACTGGATTCCAGTGCGTGGACATTAGGCCCTCGATGGTTATAGATTTTGCCAAAATAAGTAATGTACCCCAATCCTTTTTGCAAGGATAACTCCAAAATTTTTGCAATTCTATCTAGAGTATTTTCATCCACATTTATACAGTACATTTTGTATTTCCCGTAATTAATTTTACCACCCGAAGCATTTAGATACTTTGTTAGAATGTTTTTGGATCTTGCTAGTATTGTGGATGCCTCCAATTATACTGTATTATCCGTGAATTGTGAGTGGTTTATGGTTTAGTACCCACGACCATTCAATTCCGGGAATGTTTTCATTAGTTTGTTTCCCTCCAGGGTCCTGCCTATTGTCTCTGCCATAAGAATGTATAGATACCCGGAGAGGGGGCATCCCTGTAGAGGCTCTCAAGAAACCCGTAGGTCTACCATTGTCTAAAGGTGAAACCCATGGAGAACAAATGTATCCTTTAATCCAAGATATAAACTATTCGGAGAAGCGAAATTCTCTCACGACTGTCATGATCTATTCTGTCAAATGTGTTGGCCATGGCCAACTTTAAAACCGTTCTTTTTCTGGTTATTGGATTTGTTTGAATGTATAACCTCCTGGACGAATGTAACATCATCGTATTTTGCTCTACTGGGGGACAAATCCACCTTGTTTTTCAGATATAATTGTTGGAAGAAGGGGCTTGAAATGCTTGGCTATAATCTTAGAACAAATTTTGTACTAATACAAAAAGAAATAAGTCAAAGTCTCTTAAAATTAGTTGGGTTAACTTCCTTGGGATCAATCCTAAAAAGGTAGAGGTTATCCCTCCTGATCCAAAGTAATGATTTATTCTGTCAAATGTGTTGGCCATAGCCAACTTTAAAACCGTTTTTTTTTTCCCTAGATATTGGATTTGTTTGATTATATAACCTCCTGGATGAATGTAACTATCGTATTTGACTCTATTGGGGGACAAATCCACTTCGTTCTTCAGATATAATTGTTGGAAGGAGGGGCTCGAGATGCTGGGCACAAATTTTGTACAACAAATTACCGACAGAAATGGCTCAAAATCTTTTAAATTAGTTGGGTTAAACAAAAAGAGAGTTTATCCCGCTTAGCTTTCCAGTGACTTGTTTCTTCCACCACCATTTTGACTAGGTCTTGCTTGATTATACGTCAATATCAGTAGAAGAATTTCACTGCAAACTCATTTAGGCTCGGGGCTTAGCTTTCCAGTGACTTGTTTCTTCCACCACCATTTTGACTAGGTCTTGCTTGATTATACGTCAATATCAGTAGAAGAATTTCACTGCAAACTCATTTAGGCTCGGGGTTTTATCTTGGTTCATTGGTACGCATACTTAACCAAGTCTTACAGTCGTATGCCCATTTACATATAGTTTACAAATTTTCATTTCCAAAATAAATTATTGTTACTATTACCTTGCCATGCTTGTCTTCTACCATGTGTTGCACAATTCTCATGTTGTTCAAACCCTTAGGTTATAGATCTACATTGGTCTTCATGCTTGAAGTTCCATGGTCCAGCCTTGGCTCCATCTCTACGTGTTCCATTTCTAGGTCCAAGCTTGAATCCAAGACCATGGCTCGAGTGCAAAGCCCATGCTCTGATACCAAGGCAACATAAAATAAAATACAATAGAAGCAAATATACTCATAGCAACAAGATTCATCGTGGAAACCCTTGTGGGAAAACCAGCCTTAAAGATCTTTGATTATCATTTGGTCAAATCTGGCCAAGCTAACTCTTTGGCCAAGTGAGTCCAGGAGGTTGGATCCGGAGAATTTTGGAAAATCAAGTTTAAGTTGAGAAATGGAAAATCAAGTTTAAGTTGAGAAATGTTAGGTTAAACTTGACTCTATAATGTATCAAATGAGTTTAGTTTACAGTGATGATTTTGGTAACCCATGGTATTGTGTTCATTGTATTGCATATAATAAAACCCATAAATACACTTGTAATCCTCTTATACCATGTGTTACACAATCCTCATGCTGTTGAAAACCTTAGGTTCTAGATCTACATCGGCCTTCATGATTGAAGTTTCATGGTCCAACCTTGGCTCCATCTCCACGTGCTCCATTTCAAGGTCCTTATCTACAACCGCAGCCAAGCTTGAATCCAAGACCACGGCCCGAGTGCGAAGCCCATGGAAAGCAAGGGAAAATAAATAAAAATACAATAGAAGCAAATACACCAATAGCAACAACAAGATTTATCCTCCGGGCGCTCTGACCGAAATCGAGTGCTTTAAACGAAAACATCACACCACAAACCAGTTCTCTGCATGAAACACATCTGGCGGCTTCTACGGAAATACCATACCACAAATCATTTGCTGCATGGAAGACACCTGGCAGCTCTATTGGTCCGCTTTCCGCCTGCCTGATGGCATATTCTTTTGAATTCTGTATGAAATAAGGTGGACTTGCTGCTTTGGGCAATAAAGCCATGGGTTTAATGTTTGCTCGCCCAGGCAGCCAAGTAGTGGTCGCGTGTGCATTCTGGGCGCTGTTGTAAATTCCCTCCATGGCTGTAACCTTGGCATGTAAGATGAGGAGAGAGGCGGCCTTGTGGGTAGACTCCTCTTCTTCTGTCCTTTGGAAATCTTGTATGCGCTTCCTCTGTCCTTTGGAAATCTTGTATGTGAATATAGGGAAGAAACCCAAGGGCAGCACAACAACTAAAGCTCTCCGAAAAGGGAGAATATATCTTGTAGAAAATTGATTGATTTGATGGTTTTACAATGGGCTTGAAGCCACTGGCTTTGTTTTTAATGGATTCACCGTTTGGTCATTGCTTGGCTTGAGGTCACAATCTCTCTTTGGAATTTGATGGTTACTTCTAAATGGTCAAGTGCCCTGATTCTTTGATTGAGAATGCGAATATGATTAGCTGATTATAATTTTGTTGAAGCAGAAGCCATAAATTCTGGTTGGTAAGTGGAATACGATTTGTTGGTTATACGGTTAGTTTGAATCCAATAATTTTTGCTTCCAATTGGAATTAGGCATGCTGGCTACGAATGGTTTAATGCTATTATTATTGTTGGAAACAAAAAAAAAATTTGCATTCGGTATCCTGGCTATGAATGGTTTAATGCTATTATTATTGTTGGAAAAAACAATTTGACCTCTGATTATACTTTGTATGGAAACAGAAATCTTGATTGCAAAAACGCAATGCATATTCTCTTGCATAAACAATGGCTTTCAATTGCGGCAAGAATCGAATGGCTGGCCATAAATAAATGAAATTAAATAAATGAATGGCTGGCCATAAATAAATGAAATTAAATAAATGAAATTATGAGTTTGTTTTTTATTCATGGAAGTCAAATCGTTGTTACCATACATATATCATTATATATACTTATTGATTGCCATATTCATTGTTAATGTGAGTTAAACATTCACTCTGAAATAGAATATAATTAGAATTGAAATTTTCGTGTCATTCTTCTAAATAGCAGTAGAAGTCGCATAAAAAAGGGTAAACAATACAATGGCTTTGTTTAGAGCCTTCCTTAGTACCAGGCGGCCCTCAGTGTTGCCTTAAAAGAAACCGATTTTTAAACTTTACAGGCCAAGTAAGAAACGATCCATGTCTATAAAATGCAGGTTTTTTTCCCTTAAAAATCATATCGTCCATGTTTATACTCTAAGAATGGATAAACATCCATACATGTCTATAAAGTTAACTTATTTTTTGTTCTTTGAAATTACAGTCATGTTTTAGTGAAATAAATTGTAAAATTATGGGAGAATAAATTTCATTATGAAATATGAACTGTATAAGGGATTTAAGTTTAAATATTTTAGGTTTCCCTTTTTTTTAAGGGAGTTAAGTCTAGTTTTTTTTTTTTTTTTCTAAACGTTCTATGTTTTTGATATTTTTTTGTCGTATTTTTTAGTGCAATTCTAGGTTTTTGATTTTTTTGATATTTTTTTTTTGGAGATTCCGTAACTATGTTTTTGATATTTTTTTGTCGTATTTTTTTGGTGCAATTCTAGGTTTTTGATTTTTTTGATATTTTTTTTCTGGAGATTCCGTAAATTGCAAATTTAATCATATTTTCTGGTGAGATTCCAGGAATTGCAGATTTCAGATTATTAAATCTGTATAATTGGAATGTTTCCTCGTGGATTTCATGTTTGAATATCCCTTACTTCATTTTCCCAACTAACCAATGCTAACGACGTCAACAAATGTAAAATCATCGCTTCCAATTCATTTCTACCACGTGCCTTCTTTTTCCACATGTCCTTTCTTCATTGGTTTTTGGGTTTTCCATCACATAAATTCCTTAGCAAGTCCGGAGTTTCAAATTTATTTTACCTAGTTTCAAATTTATTTTACCTGTAAAGTGAAAATTTGATGAAAATTATTTGTTTTTCATTGGTTATGGGCTTTCCTCGGGGTTCTCTTTGGGAAAATCACATAAAATGTTAAATTGTTATATATAAATTTGAGTAGTTGAGTTAATAACGATATTTGTAACAAAATCCTTTTAATAATAAAAAAAAAATTGATGTTCAAGTGAACTTTCAAGTTCAGGAGAGGCCTATACAATACTTATAAAAATAAGTTAATGTTCTCCTGAACTTAAGTTAATGTTCTCCTGAACTTGGAAGTTCAGGAGAGGCCTATACAATACTAATAGGAGAGGGCTATACAATATTAATATCAAATATGGTCATGACTTATAAAAATAAGTTGATTGATGTTCAAGTGAACTTGCAAGTTCAGGAGAGGCCTATACAATACTAATAGGAGAGACCTATATAATATTAATATCAAATATGGTCATGACTGGTTTAAGATCAATACTAATAATAAATATGGTCATGACTGGTTTAAGATATTTTAACTCACTCAGATTAAGGGTAGTAGGAATTGCACTCCTGCTGAAGTCATAAGTCCTATACAACATTCTATTCTTAGCGTAATAGACTCCATTCTTAATGTAATAGACTTGTGGTTAACTGAGAGATGTTCATCTTGTCCACGTCCATGGCTTAGCCACATTCACTAAGAAAGCGAGGGGCAAGGAAGAACATCCACACACCTGTCTAAAGGTATAATTTCAAAATGGAGGAAGAGTATTTTTGTGTGCTACACGAAGTAAGGACCCATACTTTTGTTCAATATATGGGTTAGATGTGATCCAACTGGATATTTAATGAACCATTAACATTGTATGCGAAGTGGGAGTCTGAGACTAATTAAATTTCATTTACTGTTATATTTACTCTTCCAACAAACCCCTGTAGTGTGTTGCCTAGATAGGTTACATACTATATCTATAATAAACTACATACCTAGAGTTTAGAGTTTATGATGGGTACAATATACAGTGGAATGTCCATTTAATGGGTTCATATTTTTTATGCCAGTAAGAGTTGACGTGTGGATTTTATATTCACCTATCAAATATGTTTAAAAACCAAAAAAATGTCCTGTAGGACGTCAAATTTCAAGCCTGCTCCTTAATACTATGTCTGGGAATTCCTTAGAATCACCCTTGAACATCCCAGTAAACATCAACCAGTAAACATCAAGAGTTTAGTGCAACGAGGACTTTCCTTGGAGCTCCCCCGGTAACAAAATGCGATCATCCCAGTTTCTCCAAGATGAAAGATTTTTAGTTACTGTCATCAGTATTTTTATGGGCATTCCCAAGCTTGAATTTGGGGCCCTTACAAAATATCCTTGAAACAAAGGACCAGTGCCGTTGGTGATATTATGGATTTATCCTATAAGCTTTTCCCTGTGATGAAAGCAAGTTGTAATGGCACACTTCAAAGAGTAAATTGGGATATTTCCAAAATATTCATGAGTAGCTTTTAAAAACATTAAGGACCACTTGGTCAAATTTCTTCATCGGAGTTTGTGCATTCTTGCATCCAATTTCACTCTTGTGACTAAAAATTCCCTGTGATTAACTTGCTATCAAAATTCGAATTCATAGAAGACAGAAATCTAACTGAACTAATTTGCATAAATATAAATATTTTTTTGGTTAATGTGAAATTGTTTAATTCCTACTTATTTTTTGGTTGATGTGAGATTGTTTAATTCCTACTTATTTTTTGGTTGATGTGAGATTGTTTAATTCCTACTTATTTTTTGGTTGATGTGAGATTGTTTAATTCCTACTTATGTTTTTCCATCAATATCATTACTTTAAACATTAATAAAAATCACTTGAGGCTAAAAAAATGTTAGATTAGAAATATAGTGTCTTCTTTAAACCATTAAAGATTAGTCACAATGGATGCCCTTTTGTTTAAACCATTAGAGGTTGGTCCACGAAGATGCCCTTCAACCTTCTAGGTTATTATTAAGTTATGAAAAGAATTATCATAATTATGTTTAAAGAGACATTATAGGTTCGTCCAAAAGATGCCCTTCAGCCTTCTAGGTTATTATTAAGTTATGAAAAGAATTATCATAATTATGTTTAAAGAGACTATATGGAGAAATGAATAGGTAGTTGAATTACTATGTAGAAATCATTAACCCAAGTTTAAATGTCAAAACTATCTTTTTATTTTTATTTTTGTGAGTTAGAAAAAGAAAATAAATATTGCAAAATTAAAAATAAATTTTCATGAGCTTCTTAGTGACATTGGATGTCGAACAACTCCTAAAGCATTTTAGCATGAAAGAATTAGTTAAATCTTTACAACCAACAGATAAACAATTTCCTGACATGTTCATGTTGCATTATGTTATTGATGTCAAAGAGTTGATGTCTTGTCATAGTATCATTGATGTATTGATTGATGGCCTATGTTGTCATAGATGTAACTGATGTCAAAGATGTCAAGTGGTGTCATAGTGATGTATTGTCATGGATTGATGTACAGACGGGATGATGTAAAAGTTGGTCATTGTTGTCTTGTCATGGTTGATAGGAATAACCAAATGGATAAACTCCAAAGTGGTCCCCTTATGGTGAAATCCCTCACGGGAAGGCGCTCTTGGATAAAGTTATCAAAGTGGTCCCCTTATGGTGAAAGCCCTCACGGGAAGACACTTTGTGAAGTCCAAATGGTTAGTTATTTCTTGGGCGTAACGGGCTTTGGCAACAACCTTGAGTGATATCTAAGTTCTGGGCGAGTGGCTCAAATCGAGTAACTAATAGGGTTTGTATAGGTGCATGCATGGGAGCAAAGGAGATAACAAATTGAAGATCCTATAGTTTTCCCAGTTGCTTGCCTTGAACCAACACTTGACCGAATGAACTAAATGAATTGCTCTCACCTTCTGTTGCCCTTGCTCCCTCTGTTACTGTCTTTGCTGCTTACTCTGTTGGTTCAATAGGTGATGTTGGTTTCACTGGATGAACTGCTTCTTCATATACATAATTAAAAGCTACTTTTTCGACTGAAACTAGTGGGGGTAGGTAGCCCAACAGTGTGGTTAGGGAACCCAAGTTTGATTAAGGAATAATGTATTGAATATCAATGAATTTGCAGGATAAACTATCCCATATGGATAATATACGTCACGCTGTTTCCAGTGATATGTGGAACGTCACATAACTCCTCATGGTTAGAGAGTTATGGCCATGTGAAGTTGAAGAACCCTCATGAGTTATCTAGAAGCCTCTAGAAGGTCAAAGAAGTCAAATTATTCTAGAAGCTCATAGAAGAAGTTAATTAGTCAAAGTGGTTAGTCATGGGTTAAGTGGTTGCAAAAATAAAACAATTAAAAATAAATTAGTTGCAACTATAATTGGAGAGTTTACTATTTGTGGATAAATTATTTAAATAATAAAGTAGTCAAAGTGGTTGCAAAGAGAAATTATTTAAATAATAAAGTGGTTGCAACAAGAAATTGTGAGTTTAATATTTATGGATAAGTCAAAGTAGTTGCAAAAAATAATAATTAAATAATAAAGTTAGTTGCAACTAGGAGTGAAGAACTTACTATTTGTGGCAAGTGGTTAAGTTAAGTGGACAAAGTGGTTAAGTGGATACTTCTAGAAGAAGCTACTTGGAGAGTATAAATAAGAGAGCAATGGTCTTCCATTAGTATCCATTGAACAGATTGAATATCTACAAGTGACTGAGGTAGCCAAAGGAGATGTAAGAATAATTTCAGAGGGAAGACGAAGTAAAGAAGGGTGAAATTCAGTGGATGATAGTCTTTTGATGATGCTTTCTAAAGTATGTTATTTACATGTCATTTCACCATTTTCACAATAACTTGTTTTCTAGAATGATTCAAACAAGGAAATATGGAGGTTGTTGAGACAACATATCCAAGTAATTGTGATAAAAATTTCAGCATGTGGGTCATTGTATTTTGGGAGTTACACTCTGGGGAAAATAGAGTTTGTGGTCAGTCCTGAAACTAGTCTAAAACATGTGTTTCGGGTAAAAAAAGCATAACTTCTTCAAAACAAATACAAATCCAGTAAGACCAAATGTATTGGTTAGAGTACAGTCTATAGTATGTTGTATAAAATTTCCAGATCCATACAACAAACATTCCATGCGGGGCATGATTTACAAGTGCACTTTATAAAATAAGCCAAAATTCAACAAGGTATGCCATTTTTGGTATAACTCTTTTTCTGGGAGGTTCCAAGAAGTGGAAACTAGAGGAATTGTAGACAAAACATTGAAGAACATTGCGTACCATTTTCATACCTTTATTCATTACATGTACATAAACATAGTTACCAACTTAACAAGAACTCTCCAGAGTTTTTGTTTTTTTAAGAGTCACATTTTTACCCCTGTTTCAAAAAGTGGTGCTACCGGTAGCACCATTTTCTTGGAGGTGGTTAAAATTGGGACTTGTTTGAAACCGTGCCCTTGACATTACGAGCAAAACCATGACAAAACCATGAAATTGACCTTCAAATCGAAAAGTGATGCTACCAGTGGCACCATTTTTTTTTTTTGAGTTACAATTATGACCTAAGTGACATTGTGGCATTGACAACTTGCACCACTTTTTTTTTGAGTTAAAACTATGACCTAATTGACACTGTGGCCTTGACCACTAACACAATTTTTTTTTTCTGACTTAAAACTATGACCTAATTGAAATTGTGGCCTTGACCATCAACACCACCCTCCCAAAAAAAACTAAAAATCGACTCTTAAATATAAAGTGTTATAACTTGATAATTTACATATCAATTAATTTTATTTTATTAAATAATTTACATTAAGAAAATAATTGAATTGAGAAACAAAATATCCTTACAAATTCTTTAAGAAAATAATTGAATTGAGAAACAAAATACCCTTACAAATTCTTTAATTTAATGAAAAACATATTTTTTCTGAAAATTATGAAAAAAAAACACAATTTATGTTGAAAAATGTAAATTTTTTTTTTTTTTTAAAATGAACATAAAGTCAAAATTTTTAAGGAGAAAAAGAATAAAAACAACACTTTAATTATAAAATTTAAAGAAAAAAATTGAAAAAAAAAACAAAAAAAAATACAAATTAAAAAAAAAATTGTTAAAAAACCATCCCAAAAAAATAAAATAAAAAAAAAACAAAAACTAAAATACACTTTACATAAAAATAAAAATAAAAATAGGACTCGAACGCAAGCAGGACTCTAAGGTTCCTCTCACGCTGGGCAATRAATCTCCCCCGCTCCTTATGTACAGTTATCTATCCATCCTGACTTGACCTCCAAGCTATGTGGGCCATCGATCAATCACTCTCTCAATCTCTCAATCTCTAAAGAAACCCAAACAATAAGAAAGACCGGACATCCGATCCAGCCGTACCAACAATCCAATCCATCCCGTCCAGCCACTCCGGCCACTCCAACCAGCTAGCAAGCACGCGTCCCAGCAATAGGTGTAAACGTCGTTAAATGGCATTCTTCCGAAATAATAAAATGCATTTATGTGCCCCGATTATGAGATCTTTCCATAGCTTCAATAGATACTGCTGCTAGCTTTGTTACTGATGCCGGCTCTGAAACAACAGGCATAACAGGATCACGCCCATCATCATAAGGATCTGCATCTCGGTATGGGTTGGGAT
>JZKD02S2141217.1:37415-48581 GCA_000966675.3 Picea glauca
TGCTTGCGTCGAGAGGGGAGGAGCCCTTCCGATCGCGAGCAGGGAGGAAGAACGTAATCTACAGACCAAGCCATGCTGCTGTTATGTGGGAGGCGTAGGGTGGCGTAAATGCCCCTGCTCTTGCCCATCAAMTCCATTTAAACRCTTTCATTTCCCGGGACGGTCGAGCCCTGCGGCACGGGGCGATCACGTGCCCGCGCATGGGTCTGCAACGCATCCCTTCCTGTTCTCTGCCACCTGGAGTCCACTAACACCCCATCCGGGGCAAAGCCACATTTTCAATTAGGTCATAGTTTTAAGTAAAAAAAAAAAAAGTGGTGTCAGTGGTCAAGGCCACAATGTCAATTAGATCATAGTTTTAACTCAAAAATAAAAGTGGTGTTAGTGGTCAAGGCTATAGTGTTAATTAGGTCATACTTTTAACTAAAAAAAAAGTGGTGTCAATGGTCAAGGCCAAAAATTCAATTAGGCCATAGTTTTAACTCAAAAAAAACAGAGTGGTGACAGTAGTCAAGGCCACAGTTTCAATTAGGTCATAGTTTTAGCTCAAAAAAAAAAGTGGTGCTACTGGTAGCACCACTTTTTGATTTGAGGGTCAATTTCATGGTTCTGTCAGGGTTCTGTTCGTAATGTCAAGGGCATGGTTTCAAACAAGTCCCAATTTTAACCACCTTTGAAAAAAATGTGCTACCGGTAGCAACACTTTTTGATTTGGGGGTTTATTTTGTGTTTTTTTATCCAAAAATAGATATTTTTGGGCTAGAGTTCTTGTTTTGAGGTCACAGTTCTCTTTAAGTTGGTAACTTTGTTCATAGTTATGATTGTTGCAAGTTAGGGTTGTTGACTAATCCGAAATTAGTCATGTGAGACTAAAGTAAAGTTTGATGAAAATGCTAGTTTCTTGTTGTTGAAGTTAAGGAAGGTTTGCAGGTCTGTGATCACATACACCATGTATGTTATAGAGTTACAGATCATATTTGGATGATGATATTGATGAGACAGGTTGAGGTGACAGGTTGTGCATAGTTGATGCACTTGTATTGGTATAGACTGTTGGTACAGTTTGATAGATTTCTTTCTGTCTAAAAGCTGGGTCTTGTACTTGAGGGTTGGATTCCTCACATCTCGGTTAGTGTTGAGATACACAAGCTGGGTCTTGCATTGAGAGTTGGTGCTGATAAAACCCAAGGATTGTAGTCTGTAATACAATAAAAACTTATACATATATCTGGTGTTCCTTGTGTTCTTTATTGTGATGGTGCATAGCTCTTTATTGTTAATGTGTGTAATTGAGATATATTTACATGAAAGAAACTAAGTATGACTGGAATTAATAAGTAATGATGTTGTGAATGGTGATTGTTAACTAAAGTTTTGTGAGAAGTGTAAAAATAACCCTCACACTGATTCACCCCCACTCTCAGTGTGATCAGTGTGCCCAACAATTCATTAATTAAAGTGGTTGTTTGTTGGTATGAGAAATACACAACATCTTGTAAGATAGATTCAAGTTTGTAGGAGTGATTTGCTTGTAGCAAGTTGACATATGATAGAACAACAATCCTCCCCACAACAAAACTCAACCACAGGAAGACAAAAATCAATCCAGTAAAGGAGATAACTCTCCCAACAAGAGGATATTGACCTTCCGCTCTCAAAATCCGCCCAGAAATGAAGAACTCGACCTTTGAATGAGAATACTTGGCCTTTCTCCATAAAAACTCGTCCAACACACATAAACTCGGCTCCTCCACAATGCTTGTGGCCCCAATAACCCATAACTTGACCTTTCAAACTGAGATTGACTCACACAATGGAGAAATCAACCCCTTTGTCAAGAGAATCAACCTACAACAAGAGAGCTCGGTCCAACCTTAAGAAAAACTCGTCTAGCAGTAGAAACTCGACCAACTAGTGAAGAAATCACCCCTTCATTCACAAATCGACCCAACAATATGAAACTTGGCCTCTTCAATAGAACTTGACCCTCCTACAAACAAACTCAACCACTAAATGATAAAACCTCGCCGTCGGAATGATAAACTTAACCACAAGTGGAAAAAATCAGCCACAAAGGTGATAAAATTCGTCACAATGAAACACAATGAAAAGATCTGAGTGATCTTCTCTATACGAACAACTAGGGTGTATGGTCTCACCATCGAAACCAATCTTCTTCTCTAGGGTTTTTCGCTCAAAGAGCCAAAAGCCACAAGAGCTCGTGGAATTCATTTTTAGAAAATAACAATGCATAATAAGAGAGAGCACTCTTATTCCTCTTTTAATTCCTCATTCATCATTTTGTTGATCATTTTACTTTTTTTAATAAAATAAAATGACTTTATAAGCTCAAAGTCACTTAAAACACCTTTTCCTTTAATTACTTATTCTCACTTTAAAAAAAATTACTTTTCCACTCCGTTGACATTAAATAATTAATTAATTCCATTTTTTTGCTGACTATAGCCTACGAGAATTACTTAGGCTATCACGTTAATCTCCCAGAGAGATTTATAAGCTCAAAGTCACTTAAAACACCTTTTCCTTTAATTACTCAATGTCACTTTAAAAACATTACTTTTCCACCCCGCTGACATTAAATAATTAATTAATTCCATTTTTTTGCTTACTATAGCCTACGAGAATCACTTAGACTATTACGTCAATATTCTGGAGAGATTTATAACGTCAAAGTTACTTAAAACACCTTTTCATTTAATTATTCAATGTCACTTTAAAAAAATTAATTTTCTGCCTCGCTGACATTAAATAATTAAATAATTTTATTTTTCTGCTGACTATAGCCTATGGGAATCACTTAGGCTATTACATCAATCTCTTGGAGAGATCATTTGAAAATGGACATTACAGTTCTCTCTTCCCAAGATTTCTTGTCCTCAAGCAACTTCAAGTTAGGATGGTGCAAGATCTAGTCGCCTTCCCACATGGCATCTTCTGTTGGCAAATCTCTCCACATGATGAGGCATTCTTGGATCACTCTGCGATCTTCGTTTAGGGCGCACAATAGCTTGTTGGAAATACATTGACGAGGAGCTTCATTTAGATGGATTAATGAGATCCTTTCGATGTCATTGAGGTGCTCGATCGTGAAAAAATGTCGTTTATGCCCTCAAAATGGCCCCAGAAGTTTGGGAACCGAAAAACTGCTAAAAATAGTAAGTTGTCAAAAAAACTATTTTGAGCCAGCTGGACAAGGTGGATGGCCATCAAGATCCTCCTAGATCAACTAGTGTTTATTTAGACTAAAATTCCCTTAAACCCATCTTATAATTTTATTTAGTCAAAACATCTAGACTTAGACTTTTGGTTATGTTTTTTGGTTTATAATTTAAAAATTTGTATTCTCTTCTCTAACAAAATCTAGTATTCATTTTATTTCCTAAGGTCTTCTATATTTTTATTAACTCAAAATTTATACATGCGACGTTCCCTTCAAGACGCACCTCCGTGCTCGAAGGGTGCCACTCGCCATTGACTAGTTTGGAAGTTGTCCAATGCTTGGAGTCAATACTCCACTTTTCGACCTTGTGTGAGACTAAGGGATTACTAAGGAATATTGAATCTTCCTTATTTCCCACCCCTCATAAATCCTTGTGAGCGACTATCTCAGTCTTCTCTCACAACATCATGAATCTCTCTGAACAAGGTAGTTATACCTTGAATTCAGGTCACGACGTGAGTGCTAGTAGGATGTGACATGGATGATGCCACACCTCTTTCTCATCCATCTGATATATGTGTATGACCCCTTTACTCCATATGTGATTCGGATTAGCAAGCATCACCATGCCTGCATCCACCGACAAAGACATTATTAATAATTCATATACATGAAATCCATACTGAAATCATCATCAATAATATATGTGTATAAAGCAAGTACTCAAACCAAAGTAAAAGTCCACTCCTTGACTCAATCCAAAGTCCAAGGAAGTCTATCAATGCTATTAGCATCCTCAATATGTCACGTTTCCTGCACACTCAAGAAAATTCATGATAATACATGTCAATGATATACATCAATATAAATAACATATCAACTTTCAAAACATAATCATAGCATAAGCACACAAACCAAAGTGATAATCATAATGTACCATGTTTTAATCGGATCACTTGCTCACAAGTGTCCTCAAAGAATAAGTCAGTGTAGGAAATGTGATTAGTGGAACTGAATGTTACATACACCCCCTCTTGTTTTAAATTTTGTCCTGAAGTTTGTACAATTTAACATTGAAAGCAAGAAATGCAGTTGATACTAATCTATATATCCATCTATCAAAATAAACAAGGAAATTGATGACACATCTCATATGCGTCGTCCCATGTAGCATAATGAGGACTATAACTGTCCCACTGGACCTTGATCTGATCAACCATTCGATGCTGCATTTTTTGAGTGCGATGGTCCAATATGCAGATTGAATCCGCCATGAGAGCACCCTCGTCCGATACCTGCAATGAACTCAAGTCAATAATTGTTAAGAACCAAATATCAAAATAGATCAAAAACCTCAGAATAAGTACTTAACGCCTTGACAAAGAGAGAATTTCAAATAATAAGCCTCTTTGAGGGGGAAACCTCCTTATACATCATATGAATTCACAATTAAAATATGATTCCAAATGAAAAAGTCTCCTTGGTATATATAGGAGACTAGGAGGTACAATTACAACTAATGGACCCAAGCCAACATAAATAAAATAACAATACTAATGTAATATGCCCCAATTAAGGGGTAATGTGCCATGAATTAGGGCTTACCATGCCCCTCCCCTTCAGACAAGTGTTGTCATCAACACTCGAGTAGTTCTGAGTTCTTCTGTATAAAAGACTCATCTTCCCACGTGGAATCTTCCGCTGGTATTTTGTTCCACTTAATGATATACTATGCAATTGATTTATTCCTTAGCTAGCAAATTCTTGTGTCAGTGATAACTTCATGCTCCAATATGATTTTTACTTCCTCATCAAGTTCTGGAAATAAAGTTTGAACTAAGATCTTGCCACCTATAACCTTTTTTAAGCATGAAACATGGAAAACAGGTTGTACTCGCGAAGATGCAGGAAGATCCAATTTGTATGCCATAGTACCAATCTTTTGCAACACCTTATAAGGGCCATAAAACTTTGGTGATAATTTATTATCCTTCTTAGCTTGCTCGAGGGACATTTGTTTGTATGGTTGTAGTCTTAAAAATACCCAATCACCTACTTCAAAACTTCTTTCACTACGATTCTTATTTGCTTGTTGTTTCATGTGATTTTGTGCCATGGTTAAGTTTTCCTTTGAGAGTTGGAGAACTTGTTGTTGATGCTTGATGTGATCTTCCACTTCTTGAACCTTAGATTTTTCTTTTAGAGAAGAAGTGATGGATGGTGGATGATATCCATAAGGCACCATAAATGGTGTCATTTTTGTTACAGTATGAAAGGAAGTGTTATACCACCATTCTGCCAAGGGTAACCACTTGAACCATTGTGTTTGTTTATCAGAGACAAAGCAACAAATGTATCATTCCATACATTTTTTCACTATGTTAGTTTGTCCATCAGTTTGAGGATGATAAGATGAACTATGAGCCAATTGAGTACCTAAAGAAGAAAATAATTATGTCCAAAAATGTCCAGTGAAGATGGGATATCTATCACTTACAATAATCTTTTGGCTTCCATGTAGCTTTTGAACTGTCTCCATGAATGCGATAGAAACTGTACTGGATTTGAAAGGATGAGAGAGTGCACAAAAGTGTGCGTACTTGGTAAGTTTATCAACAATCACCATGATGACACTCTTTCCTTTAGACTTTGGTAACCCTCTGATAAAATCCATGGAAACCTCCTTCCAGCGCTGACTTGGAATGACTAATGGTTGTAAAAGACCTGGGGTCTTAACTGTTTCCACCTTATTTTGTTAGAAAACCAAACATTCTACCACCTGGGGTCTTAACTGTTTCCACCTTATTTTGTTAGAAAACCAAACATTCTACCACAAACCTTTGAACATCAGTTTTAAGGCCATCCCCAAAAAATTCCCTCATGACCCTGTGATAGGTTTTAAAAAATCTTGAGTGCCCTCCTACCAGAGAGGTGTGCAATTCCAAAAGTACCTTTTGTTTGAGTCAGGAGTTCTTACATAAATACAAGTGATATTTGTACCATAGTGAATCATTTTTCCATGTAAATGTATCAGATGCACTGTAATCCTGCTGCAATATTTGAATGAGAGTCTACACTTCTTCGTCATTCTTCCATTCATCCCTTGTTTATGTTATCCAATTAGGTTGGATGATAGAGATAGCACAGAGAAATGCCCCAACATATTCATCATTTTTTGAGAGTGCATTTTCCACAACATTTTGCTTCCCCTTTTTGTAGACGATCTCAAAACATAACCCAACATCTTGGTTACCCATTTTTGTTGCTATTTTGAAGATAGTCTTTGTTCCAAGAAGTATTTAAGACTGTCATGATCTGTTTTGACCTTGAAGTGCCTACCTATTAGGTAAGGGAACCATTGCTTCAATGCATGTAGTATTTCCATCACTTCCTTCTCATAAATTTGTTAGTGTAAGTCCTTTCCCTTGAGTGGTCGACTTTCAAAAGCAAGGGGCCTTCCTTCTTGCATTAGAACAACACCGATTCCATTTCACGAGGCATCACATTACACAATAAAGTTTTTTGTGAAGTCTGGTGTGTTCAAGACATGAGCTTTGCACATTGCCTATTTAAGTTGGTCGAAAACTTGAGTTGCCTCTGGAGTCCATGAAAATGCATCCTTCTTAGTTAATACATTTAAAGGTTTTGCTATTTTTCCATAGTTATGAACAAACTTGCGGTAGTAACCTGTCAAACCAAAAAATCCTCTAAGATTCTTCAATGTTTTGGGAATCAACCAATCCATCATGGCTTTAACCTTTTTAGGGTCTACCTTGACACCTTCATGAGATACAATATGACCAAAATACTTTACCTCCTTCACCCCAAAGAAACATTTGGACAGTTTGGGATATGGTTGTTTCTCCTTTGTAGTTGTAGCACCCTGTCAACATGTCGAACATGATCTTCCCAAGACTTTATATAGATTAGTATATCATAAAAAAATACTAACATAAATTTTCGAAGGAAGGGCTTGAAAATGGAATTCATCAGCCTTTGGAATGTGGAATGTGTATTCGTAAGGCCAAAAGGCATGACCAAAAATTCATAATGGCCTTCATGAATTCTGAATGTTTTTTTTGAGATATCTTCTTCCTTCATTCTAATCTGATGATACTCTGAACGAAGATCCAACTCTGTGAAGTAGATTGCTCCATGTAGTTCATCTAACAATTCATCGATAACTGGAATGGGAAACTTATATTTAATGGTATTCTTGTTGAGATCTATATAATATGGACACATATGCCATGAGCCCTCTTTCTTGAGTACCATTACCACCAGTGTAGATTAAGAACTTTGACTATGTGTAACAATTCCAGCCTCTAACATTTCTTCAAACATATGCTCAATTTCACTCTTCTGGGCATAAGGGTATCTGTAAGGCCTGATGTTAGGAGGAGAAATCCCAGGAATTAAGTGAATGGCATGATCATGATCATGAGTGGGTGGAGGACCTCTGAGAATATCTTCAAATACTTTGGAATGCTTATCAATGATCCCTTGGAGATCTAGAGGAATAGATGGTTTAGATGTTTGAACATCTAGTGAACATAGTTGTACAATTACACCCTGATGCCCCCTTTTCAATAATTTTGTCATGTCATTTGATCCAGGTGGATATCGGTGGCCACCCACCTTTTCCAACTCGCTCAAAACAATTTTCTGACCATTTTGGCAATTTACTATTTTTAACAGTTTTTAACTTCCAGGGCCATTTTGAGGGCCTAAATGAAGGTTTTTTGGGATAGAGCTTCTCAATGATAGCTGAATGCTTTGAATGAGCCCAAAAAATAATTCTCCTTGACGATACCTTTCCAACGAGCTATCGTGCGCCTAAAATGAAGATCGTATGCAAACGTTACGACCCCGGGAAGTTGATGTACTAACTTACCCAAACAAGGCCCACATGACTTTTGACGCTTCATCTCCTAGGGTTAGGTTTTTGGATTTATAGGGTTTTTGAAATTCTTGTTTATTATAAAAAGGCCTTCAAAGACTCATTGTAATCATCTTCTTGCGAATGAGCGCAACCGTCACATCTCTTCTCAGAGATAAGCCACCACCATTCCAACAAGCTTGTTTTCCACTGCATTTTACAGTTTTAGATTATTTACTTATTGAATAGTGTTGTTCCTGAGATTAAACTTAAGGCTCAAAGAATAATGTCAGGCATAAAAAATATAAAGGAATGTTTTTAAAAGGTGTTTTTTCTTCTGTTAGTTATATAATAATTAATCCTCAAATGAAATTAATGACAGAGCAGGACAGAGGTCGTAATTTGTTGTCTGAGTCGATTTATATAATCAGATGATGTGGGAGAAACTTACAAAAATGTGAATCAAAATGAGGCATCAATGGAAGATGAATCTTACCTTGTTCACATTAGACGAAAATAAATAATGGACCCTTGAAAGGATATGAGATACAATGATCCAAGTAGCTCACAAGTCTTGTATTTACTTATAGTGAATACAGAGGAAAAACTGTTTGCTTATCAAATAACCGGTTAAATGTGATTGCAATAGCAATAGTACTAAATTGCAAACACTCACTTATCAAGGAATAACATAAAGAAAGCTAGAGATATGAAATACATGAGAAAAACATAACTCAAACTGCACAAAAGTTGGAATCCCTGTTTGCACTTGTATTAATGCTCACAGAAGGAGAGTTTTCTCTATTACATCCCGCAAGACGCAGTCCGAAATAAGTCTTTGATTTAGATATTTATACAAAATGGTCTAAACCTGAAACGATCAGACATTTCATAACCTAAAATGATAAGTATTACAATATGCAAACTGAAAGGTCCCATAATCATTTACTTTATCTCTTCGCTTGTAGGTAGGGACGTTTCTTCTTCATATCCTTGAGCTCGGAGACAACTAGCATCTGATCATGACTCATGGCAATAGTAGGTGCAAGTTGTCTCATTTGTTTCCATATGTGCTAGCTTTCCCGTGTTCGACACACTGGACATATTTGCTTACTAGTTGCACTACTAACCTAGAAGGTTCTGTTGTGTCATTCACCTCGAAAATATACAACTTCTGTTCTATATGAGGCAACCTATCCTATATTTTCCTTGCTTTCAAAGATATAGTCTGTAGCTATAAACTAGGATTTACTATCCACTTGTTAATCTAGATAAGGTCAATTTGTTTCAATTGCTGGATGGTCATCCGAGCCTCTTCTATGCTTTTCTTAGCATTAAGTTGATTTTTTGCTATGTCAATTTGCCCCAGGGCCTTGGAGATACTATCTATTTCAACGTCCAGTAACCCCTTATTGAGTGAAGACAATGCTTCCTCACAAGCCTTATTTATTTCCCTTGCTAATCTTTTTCTTTCAGCTAGATTTGTCTCCCATGTTTTCAGGATTATGTCACCTCGATTTTTCTCTGAAAGAGACAATCGAGGGATCTTTGCCATTTCATCCCTTGCTGCTATTAAAATGGCCTCTTGGAACGTGGCTCGAGATGCTGTGGCTTCTCTCTCAATTTAAATTTTTTTTAGAGAAAGGTCTACCACTCAATAACAACTTTGAATAGCTTCCACTTTCGTAAAAAGGTTTTGCTGGGCTAATTCCAACTTCTCGTGCACCTCCAATGCCTGAGCTTGGAAAGTTGCCACCTCCACTGCTGTAACTTCAGCTAAATGTACCTTGGCCTGAAGTTGTTTGATCAATTCTTCTTGCTGAGTGGCTAATTATCTATCAGCTTGTGAATTCCTTTGAAACTCCTCAATGTTCGCTTGCAGCTGCTAAATTTGATGCCTCTCGTAAGCTTTGATTTGATCAAAATCCTGGTTCATCTTATTTTTTACACTCTGTTCCACAGTGTTTATTTGGTTCTGCTACTGTTTCACTAACAAGTTCTTCTATTTCAGTTGTTCCGCTAGATTCCCTACTGAACATCGATTTGCCGTGGCAAAAGCCCCCAGTGAGCCTGCCATTTCAATAGCGAAGTTTGCCTCATCTAAGGCTTGTCCATCATACAACACTCTGCGTCTTTTAACAGTGGCACCCTCCTTTTGGTTCGTTTCTCTTTTAACTATAGCCCTTCTCTTCTTGTTGAAAAAGAAGTTGGAAGGGGGCATTTCTTTATCCTAAATAGGAGTAAGATCTTCTATAAATACGACTTTGGCATTTGGGTTCCCCTGACTGGACTGTAAAGGTGTTACCGACTGATAGGACTACCTATCTCGGTGGATGGCTGTTGCCCTGCTGTGTTAGTAGCCGATTTATCTAGTGTGGATGGTGGTGTTTCCTGTCCCTTTTTTAACAAAGCTTCAATTTGAGCTTTAATTTGATTACTTGGTGAATTTGGTAATGCAGTATTTTCTTTCTATGTCAAAACATCAGTTTTCTCCAAACTCTCTTGTGTGTCTTGTCCACTGGAACTTCCTGTTTCTAAACCCAGAGTCACAACTTCCTATGTAGATGGAGGTATTTGGGTTTCTCCCTGTAAGACTTTAGGTAAAATATTTATTCTGTGTTTTTGGAAATTGTAGAACTCGACTAATTTATCTGGAGCCAGAGTTTGGACTATGCTCAACACCTCCTGGTATGATCTTACTCCCCGAAATATTTCATCCTGTGGGGAATCTTCATGCTTGTATCTCTTTAAATTGTATAGATCTAGGTGGTTTGCCACGATCTTGTGGGGATCATGCTTCTTGAACTCAATATCAACCAGCTTAATGTCTTCTAGGGTTGTGGCCTCCACTTTCGAGTGGCCGAAATCAAACAGTGAGAACATACCAATTTGTAAAGGGAAGGTCGGCCATACCTTTTTATGTGCCGCTTTTAATTCTTTGTTGATTCCCCCTGTTATAGTTTGATAGGATATCTATCGGCTGTAACACCTTGTTTCCCCCAGGTTGTAAATATAACTGAACTAGCCGAGAACTATGGCAAAACTCATCAGTGTGAATGATGTGAGTGGACCTTATGAAGAAGGTTGATGAATGTAAATAACATTA
>JZKD02S2141217.1:50542-61784 GCA_000966675.3 Picea glauca
ATAGTGGGTGTGTTACATCGGCACACTGATCGATCTAGCATAAACTTTGGTAAAGCATGTGAGGGAACTGAACACCCAAAAACCCTGATGTAGGAGAAATGTTCCTCAATGTACCAACTCACTATTTTCCCTAGGTTGGTCATGATCTTGTCTAAAATTCTGGGAGGTGGGCAACCGTAGACAGAAATATGCATCGACACCACCACATAGTTGCATATTTCATAGAAGAAATCTTTTTCTTTATCCTCCCACAACTTGGAGTGATAGAAATGTATGGGCTCAACGATGGTCGGAGTCTAGCTCCATCTCATAAAAATAAACAACGTCATAAAACAAATGGCATCCATGATGTATGCCGACGTGTAGAAAGGGGCAGGTTTCCCTTTGACTTTTGATGACTGATATTCTGTGATTTCCTTGGCTAAACTGTCCGATAATATCTTGGCCCAATTTAAAGAAAAACCTTCTGCAACTTCATGCATGATTGGTACCCATGATAAAAGGAAGTGAGCAGAGTTTTCTTTCCCGAAAAGTCTACATAGCATCATGGCCACATACATTAGATGGGCATCTAATGATGTAATGGCATATATTCCATGGGTGTCTGCTCTGAACTTCTTAGGGTGTTCCCACCAGTTCTTGATTAAGTCAAGGTAATTCTTTCCACCTTGCGTGCACTCTTATTCATTGAAATCTATTAAGAAAGTGGCATTGTAACTGTATTTGAAAGCTGGGGATAATTTGTACATCACCTATATATGTTCCAGTCGAAAAGACCCAATAACAAATTTTCGTGAATTGTGGATGCTCCTGGTTGAGACGTCAACGTTCTCCAGGGCCCAGCCTATCATGTTGTTATACGACATTGAGCTATGTATTTGAGCTTCGTCGCCTGAGTTTCGGTCATCTCGGAGCTCGACTCTTCTGGGTAGTTAATTAGCTCGTATTGTAGGATATCAAATACCTGTGTCCAGGTTTTCACGGTATCTACAACTCTCGACGATGTGTCTGAGAGGACATCTGTGTTCTGGCTCGTGCTTTCACCAACCACTTTAGCCATTTTCCGCAGAGCCATGATAGTAGTAAGCTCAAAACTGTGCTACCTGTTACAGAGAAACGTGTAAACTTCTTAGTTTGTAAAAGCTTTCTATTCTCTGAAAAGCCAAATGGAATTCAAACTTCAATATCTTTTTTCACCTTAAGTGTATCAATTTACGAATACCTTTACTGACAATGTATTTGTTAACTTTAATGAAAAATCTAGGCGGTGATCCACGATCTTATTCGAAATCATTGTCGTTGAGCCGTAATTAATGCCATTAATAATTGGGGGCTCGCAACCGAGAGCTTGGATAAATAAGATTTGAAACTTTCCGAAATTCGGTTTAGTGAAAACTCAATTGCGAGATAATCTTGTTTAACCCATTAATTAATTGTGTTTATCGTTAAGTGTTTTTCGGGTTTTCGGACTTCAGGATTTTGATAGTAGCTCGAGATAAGATTTCTGAAACTCGAAATTGCAAAGTGATTAATCATTTGCTAATTGTCTTTAATATTTAATTAACCCTGCTTAGTGTTTACGATATTTCGGGAGTTCGGACTTTGTGAATCTAGAGTGTGATGAATGACGAATATCCGAACTCCAGATTCACGAAGCTTACTATTTTAGATTTTAATTGAGGTTTAGCTTTTAGGTATTTTCAGTTTCGTGCGTCGGAAAATTAACTTTATTACCTTTTCGACATGCCATTACCCATAATGATGTGTAAAAGCTTATTGGGGTACACGTGTATTGGGACTAGGATCCTTAGAACACTTTTCAGACATTGGGACTTTGGAGTTTCTACATGGTGAAACGCTCGAAGCGTGAAACTCCGAATCCCGAAACTTCAAAGCAGTCTCTAGAGGCTTGACCTTTTTAACAATCAGGCGGCTCCAAAAACTATGGGAAAAAGGGGTCGTTCGATCAACGGGGAAACTTAATCGACAATGGACCTTGTGCGTGCCTTAAGGCTTAAAATTTTAAAAGTGTTCCAACAAATAGAAAACAAGTTTTACTGTATCTCTATTATTCTATGTTAAGCATCTTTTAATAATCTGTATTCATTTCGTTCTGCTCATAAAATCCGGATCAGTGGTATCAGAGCAGTCTTCTCCTTGGCATCTTAATGCATGTCCCTAACGAGGTCAGGGTACAAAGAATTGGGTCTCGATCTTTTTTCTCTTGAAGACAAAATCTCTCGCATGCCCAAGCGACCTCCCATGGCAGGAGAAAAGAAAGACGATGAGACAAAATATCCTTTCAAAATGTTGCTTGAGGAAGCCCTCACGCAACAGAGGAATGAGATGATCGATAGTTTCGCGCAAATCCTTCGACGACTATAAAAAACCAACGCATCTTCCTCGAGCGGAGGCTCCATCCCTTTCAAGGTACAAATCAACTTCGATATTCCTATATTTGAAGTCCAGATAGACGCAAATGTTGTAAACAAGTAGTTGAATCTACTAGAAGGGTATTTTTCTATCCATAACTTTTCGAATAGAGAAAATGTTACTTTTTCACTTCTTAAAGCCGTTCCCCATGTCAAAGATTGGTGGGAACCTTTCTATGAGAAAAAGGAAACAGAGAAACCCACATTATTTACAGTCGCAACCACTTGGGAATCCTTTAGGGATTCTATTAAAGAAGAATACTAGTCTGTTGGAAGTTATGACGACTTGTATACCAAATGGACTACACTGTGGCAAGAAAGAGACCAAGTAGTGCCAGAGTTCACAAATATATTCCATACCTTGCGCTCCAAGTCGGGTATCAAAGATTCAGAGTGACATTTGGTGCTTAAGTATCGCGGTGCTCTACATAGATACATTCAGACCAAAATGGAATTTCTGGACATCTCGTCCTTGAGCGCGACCTACCGATATGTCGTCAAAATCGAGCAGAAGTTCAAACAAAAGATGTGGCAATTTGGGCCTGGGAACCCCGCACAGAAAAAACCAGGAAGTGGTGGCCCCAACCCACAGAACAAATGACAGATCAAAGATGGACAGTATCAGGACAACCAGTCCAAGCCAATAAGGACACCAGAAGGACAAAGAGAGACACCGAGAAGTGGTGCGACTTCCATAAGAGCCCTTGGCATAACACTGCTGACTGCTGCTCAAAGTAGTCGCTGGTGGCCGAAGTGAAAGCCTTTGAATAAGATGTGGGTTCTGACTCTAAGTCAGAACCAGAAAGGGGAAGAAGAATCATTGATGCGGAACCCAGTGACACCATTGCTACCACCAAGCTCCATCCTGGTGAACCAGATGATCCAGAAGAAGGAGAGCGCCTCTTCCATTCACATATGTGGGAAAAAATCACCTCGCTGCACTTCATCGTTGATGGCGATAGCCATAAGAACTTCATCTCAACAAAGGTCGTCAAGCGGCTAGCCCTAGCGACAACGCTGCACCCACAACCCTACACCATTGAATGGCTCCGCCAAGGATGTGATCTTCACGTCAACCAACACTGTCGACTGTCGTACGACATCAAGCCCTTCAAAGACAAGGTATTGTGTGATGTTGCTCCTCTCGAAGTTTGTAATGTTATTTTAGGCCAACCTTATTTATGGAAACATCATGCTGTATATGACTCTAGGACTCGTAGTGTTATTATTACTTTAAACAGAAAATTGTACATGATACCCGAGGCAGTCCCTCCTAGTGCTATTTCCTTGATCTCTGCTAAGTAATGCAGGGAGGTCATCTCTCAGACCGAGAAATTTGTCTTCTTCGTGATTCACTCTCAGAGTGAGAGAAATATCGCAACCACATCCAGGGCCACCGTGAACGATCTCTCCACACAACAGAAGTAAGTGGATAAGGTCGTGGAAGAATACTCAGATATCTTCTCCTCTCCTACTGGGGTACCTTTGCATTGCCAGGTCAAGCATCCCATTGATTTGACCCTAGGTGCACCGCTACCCAATGGGCCAGTCTACCGTCAATCTATGTTAGAAAATGAGGAGATCAAGAGGTAGATCCAATAACTTCTCCACAAGGGGCACATACATCCCAAATCATCGCCTTGTGGGAGCCCAATCGTGCTGGTGTAGAAGAAAGACGAGATCTGACGACTCTGCATTGATTACCGGGCCTTGAATAAGTCCGAAACTGGTACCCGATTCCCCGAATCGACGACCTCCTTGATCAACTCACAGGGGCCAAATACTTCAGTAAGATTAATTTGAAGTCTGGATACCACTAGGTCCCAATAGAATAGACAGATGTATGGAAGACCACCTTCAAGTCAAAATAAGGTCTTTTTGAATCGTTGGTCATGCCCTTTGATTTGACAAATGCTCCAACAAATTTTATGAGGATGATGGACGATATTCTACGACCTTTCACCAATACTTTTGTAGTGGTGTATATGGATGACATCCTCATCTACAAAAAGACTTGGGCGGAACACTTGCAACATATTCAACAGGTTCTACACACCCTGCGACAACACAAACTATATGCAAACTTGGAAAAATGCTCCTTCGGCATGGACATGGTCCATGACTTAGGCTACATCGTTGATCAACATGGTGTACATGTGGATCCAGCCAAGATCCAGGGCATTCGTGACTGGCCAGCCCCAACCACACACTGAAATTCAGAGCTTCTTGGGCCTCGTCAATTTCTATCACAGGTTTGTGTTGACATTCTCTTATTTCGCATGGGCCCTTATTCAAGTAACCAGGGGTGGTGGTAAGGAAAAATTTGTGTGGGGCCTGCCCCAACAACAAGCCTTCGATGACTTGAAGAAGGGTTTGTGCTCATCCCTAGTACTTTCATTACCAAAACCACAACATCCCTTTGAGATCGAGATAGATGATTCATAATATGTTGTGGGCGTCGTTCTCACTCAACACGGTTACCCCATGGCATATCATAGTGAGACACTATCATATGATTTTCGTAAGTACCCTACTTACAACAAAGAAATGTACTCCATTGTGCAAGCCTTCCCGCCAGTGGATACATTACATTCTTGGGAAGGAGACAATCATCCACATTGATCACAAGCCACTATAGTTCATGCAGACCCAAGGAAAATTGCAGAATGACCGCCATCAGAAGTGGTCCACATACTTACAACAGTTCCACATCAACATCAAGTATATATAAAAAAGTACCAACTGAGTTGCTGATTGCCTCAGTCGACCTGCAGTCACGATACTCACCACAGTTCTAGACTCTTGGGGCCATGAGACATCTGGATGGCCCCACCTCTATGAGACAGACCCTGACTTCTCCACCACCTACCAAATGTTGGGCACCAACTCAGTGGTCGCTAATTTCCATCTTCAAGACGAGTTATTGTGCCGTCTGGGCCATCTCTGCGTTCCATAAAGAGAGTGCACGAAACTGATTTGGGAGGCTCACTACAGTCAGGTGCCAAGACACTTTGGTGTCGAAAAAATAGTGGCATTGCTGTAGAAACATTTCTACTGACCGAAACTTCGACAGGATGTCGCCAAGTATATTGGATCTTGCACTGCCTGTTCTATTGCCCAATCGACCACCAAGAAACAGGGCATGTACACCCCTCTTCCTACTCCTGACAGGCCATGGGAATCCATCTCAATGGACTACATGTCAGGCCTCCCGTCCACCAAGAGAAGAAATGTCTGTGTTTTTGTGGTTGTTGATCGCTTTTCCAAGATGAGGATTCTAGCCGCCTGCAAGAAGAACATCACAACAAAATCCACTACCAAGCTCTTATTTGAACAAGTATGGGTACATTTTGGGATCCCACAAACCATTATCTCATACCCTGATAGTCGGTTCCTCAACACATTTTGGTCGAGCCTCTGGTCTGACTGTTGGATACCAAGCTCACCAAATCCATTGCCTTCCACCCCTAGACAGATGACAAAACTGATGTCGTCAATCTGATGATCATACATATCCTGCACATGTACAATTCAAAACACCCCCGCACATGGGATGAGAGTCTTCCCTATGTCCAACATAGCTACAACCGAGCTCTGCATAGCTTAACTAGCCACAACCCCTTCAGGTGGGGTTGGGATTCCAACCATTGGGCCCCATGGATGTTGCACTACCCCTGGTGAAAACCTCGACCAACTTGTCCCCTGCTCCACCGGAAGCTGGAAAATCCACCCGATTCATTAAACGGGTCTAGCACATCTGCCAACAGGTTCATGATATTCTACATAAGTCTAATGCCGAGTACAAACATCACCATGATCAACATTGGGTGCCACAAAAGTTTCAGGTGGGAGACAAAGTTTGGTTTCACTTGCAGAAAGAACGCCTTACAGGATCCCATCAGAAGCTTCGTCCACTCCGTTATGGGTCGTACACCATCAACAACGCTGTGGGTGACAATTATTTTGAGTTTAACATTCCCTCTTTCCTTGGCCTGCACCCAATCTTCAACGTGGCTCTCCTTCGACCATATTTCCCACCATTATTGGACACTTAGAGATAACAGAGAAGTTGATACCAACAGAGCTCAACCATGACTGCATGCAACAGGAATCTAATGATCAGATTGTGGACAGACAGATCAAGGGCACTCAACAACAAAGGATCCAACTTTATCGAGTCGTTAAAGTAGGGAAACTTCTGCACCAAGGCAAGTGGCTCACCAGGGGCCAAATTCAGTAGAAATTTCCTCATCTGATGGGGGAACTCAACGTAATGGAGCCCATTGCTTCCAAAGGAGGGAGGATTGATCCAGGTGTATATCGATGGCCACCCACCTTTTTCAACTCGCTTAAAATAGTTTTCTGGCCATTTTGACAATTTACTATTTTTAGTAGTTTTTAACTTCTGGGGCCATTTTGAGGGCCTAAATGAAGGTTTTTCGGGATATAGATTCTCAATGATAGCTAAAGGTTCTAATTGAGCCCCCATAATCTCCTCGACGATACCTTTCCAATGAGTTATTGTGCGCCTAAAACAAAGATCATATGCAAAAGTTATGACCCCAGGAAGTTGATGTACTAACTTACCCAAACGATGCCCACATGACTTTTGACGCTTCATCTCCTAGGGTTAGGTTTTTGGATGTCTAGGGTTTTTGAAATTCCTGTTTATTGTAAAAATTCCTCCAGAGCCTCATTGTAATCATCTTCTTATGAATGAGTTCAACCGTCACATCTCTTCTCAGAGATAAGCCACCTCCATTTCAACAAACTTGTTTTCCACTGCATTTTACAGTTTCAACTTATTTCCTTATTGAATAGAAAACCAATTTTACTGTATCTTTGTTATTCCGTGTTAAACATCTTTTAATAATCTGTATTCATTTCGTTCTACTCATAAAATCCGGATCACCATTAGAGCTTACCACCTTACTAGGTTTCCCTGTGATACCCTTTAACTCAAATTCGTTTCCTTTTAATGAAAATTTCATGAAAATTTCTTGAAAATTAAAATCCATGGTTCCCAATGATTGTAACCTTTAGACCCCTAGTACGACATCAACACTACCCGTGGGTATATCAATCATTGGAATATTCATTACATATTCCCCCATAATAAGATTGATCTTATGGCATTTTCCTGAGAAATTGATAGTTCCTCCATTTGCAATCATTACTTGAAACTATGGCACTGGATATATAAAGAAATTGAGAGCTTTGGCTAATTTGCAGTGAATGAAATTATTAGTACTACCAGAATCAATTAACACTATTGCCTTTTTCTTTTTGATATATCCTTGGATCTTGAGGGTTTGAGGAGTGCTAATTCCAACCAATGCATGACATGAATGGTTGGAGTCATCTGTTTTGAAGAAATCTCTTCTACACCTTGATATTGTGATGGTTCTTGTTCTTTTTCTCCTTCCTCCACAATCTATGTATACTAATTTCTTCTCACCACACTTATGTCCCTTATTGTACTTGCTGTCACAATTAAAGCATAAACCTTTTTCTTTTCTTTCCTCCAATTGTTGATGTGTTAACCTTGTAGGTTGAGGTGGTTTAGAAGAAGGAAAATTATTCTCTCGATAGATGTTAGGGGTGGTCCTTCTAGTAGCCATAGCCAAATTTTTACTTTCAACATTTCTCACCACCTTGAACGCATTCTCCAATGATTTGGGTTCCCAAAGGAGAATCTCATGTTGAATGTTATCCTTTAAAGTTCCTATGAAGACATCAATCATGTGCTCATCTGAAATATCTATTACCTTTATATTCAATCTTTGGAAGTTCTCAATGTGCTCCACAACTGAACCCTTTTTCTTGAGATTTATCAATTGGCTGAAGAAGGTATTGCTTCTTGTATCCTTATAGTGTGCTATAATTTCTTCTGTGAAAATTGTCCCAGTGACAAGTGATTTGTGAGAACAAAGCCATTGATACCACACAAACTGATTAGGTTCTAAATATAAGGACACAATTTGTACCTTTTTTGTTTGAGGAACATCATGTAGATCAAAGAACTGCTCCATCTGGAGTATCCATGTGATTGGAACCTTGCGATCAAAATTTCTCATATCAATCTTAGAAAAGTGGTTGGTATTCAACCTAAAGCTGGAGTTTCTCCAGTCTTGATTCATCTTCCTTGTGTCTTTATCATGAATTTCATGGGATACATTGTCACTTTCATGTGGCCTCTCTATTAGCAATATTTTCAACCTTTCCATGATCTCCTCTTTTAAGCCATCCATCATTGCTTCCAGCTTAGTTTCAGTTGAATCCATCATCCTTTGTAGTTTATCTTTTTAAAATCATCTATGTACTTGTGCATTTCTTGACCTTCATCAAGAGTCCAAGTAGGACTTTATGAGGTCTTATTTGGTGTAGAAGTTCCCTTTTTTGGTGACATGTTGGCCAAGTATCACTGCAAAGTAGGAATTCCTAATTGGCGCAGGCAGAGGTCCTCACAGATAAGGGAGTGTCAGGTGTTATAACTCTCTAATATACATGCGGGGTCCAACAATAGTACTTGACCCAATATCTCAAGGAATTAACTAAGGAGGGTTGACCATGCCCTTAGTCGTACTATCCGACTACCCAGTTACTAGAGAGTGATCTCCCTGAGTGTTGTTGTCAGTGTACTATAGAAACAAGACGATCAAATGATTTACTCAGTTGGTCTCAAGATTCTAGGGGGTCTCCGGATATACGCCAGGTACATGGGAGATAAAATCCGTAGTAGTGTTGTATAATGTGAAATCGCTCGAAAGGGGCCTTCCAATATACTTAAGGTAAATGGAAGAACCACATAGTCCCCAGGTTGTAGCGTTGGAAAGTAACGACAACTCCTACATTTAAAGACACCAAAATACATATGTACCTAAAAAAACCTAAGATTCTCCCAAATTTATGTGATACTCCTTTTATCCCACTTTATTCCACTTTTTGAATCACCCCAATTGGATCTTGTAGTCAAAATATATGCCAATTTCCAAAAACAAAAAGCACCTTTTAAAACCCTGATTTAAAGACTGTTATGCTAGATGACCTTTCTTCTGCTGTAGCTCTACAATTTCATCCCTTCTGAGTCTAAAATATCTACTTGAGGTATCCTGATGTGTCTTCTTTCCAACCCCACATGTTAGACCAAGATTGGATTCTCCAATATAATTTTATGATAACTTTCCCAAGATGTGTTGATTTTTTTCCCTTTTAGGAGAGAGAACTTGTGCAGACTTCCACCTGTCACTACCTTCACCTCATAACTTAAAATTAGTACCAGTAAAACTTCGGTCCGTACCCTAACCAATGGAATATGTCTCACTCAATTTGGATGTCTGTAGCTTCTGATATCCCAGTTTTCCCAAGATCACTTGTTTTATACTGAAATTTGGACCAGCTAAAAACCCTAATTTCCTCAGGAAACAACTTTCTGAGTACAATTAATAAGGGATGAAATTTGTACACAAGATACTTCACTATTATTCCTTCGTATTGTAAAAATTTTAGAACCTGAAACCAAGCTGAAAAAAATTGGGAGCGGACATTCCAAGAAGACTTTTTTCAGACTAGTTTCAGGGCTAGTAGAAAACCCTAACTTGAACAGAATGTATCTCCAAAACTATAGCGAACCAAGATCTGAAATTTGGACCCAAGTTATATCTACATGTCTCATATACACCATAGAAATTAAAGAACCTGAAACTTTCCAGAAAATAAGTTGTAGTGAATATTCTAAGAAGACTTGTTTTGAAGAAGCCAATACCAAGGATTGTCTAGCTCTAATATCAAATGTTAAGAACCAAATATCAAGATAGAATAAAAACCTCAGAATAAGTACTCAACTCTTTGAAAAATATGTAATTTCAGATAATAATCCTCTTCGAGGGGGAAACCTCCTTATACATCATATGAATTCACAATTAAAAGATGATTCCAAATGAAAACGTCTCCTTGATATATATAGCAGACTAGGAGGTGAAATTATAACTAATGGATCCAAGCCGACATAAATAAAATAACATTACTAATGTAATATGGCCCAATTAAGGGGTAATGTGCCACGAATTAGGGCTTAATAATAACATGTGATAGATCTAAAATATAATGTCGCAAAACTGATACATGAAACACATCATTAATATGCCTCAAAGAATCAGGTAAAGCTAGTCGGTAAGCCATGGGTATTTTTCTTTCTACAACTTTGAAAGGTCCCACAAAAATTGGAGAGAGTTTATCACCATTTCCAAACTTTATCGAACTCTTATGCGGATTCACCCGCAAGAAAAAATTATTGCCAACCTCATAACTGCGGTCAATATGATGCACACCAACATAACTCTTTTTCCAATGTTGCGCTTCTTTAATCATTTTCCTTATAGTTCACATCAGTGTTCTTTCATTTCTTGGATCACTTCCGATCCCACCATGACCCTATCCTCTAGTCGACCCCAAATCAAAGGTGTATTATATGGTTGTTTGTAGATAAACTCAAAAGGTTCCATCTTTATTGAACTTTGATAACTGTTGTTGTACGCAAATTCTACCAATGGTAAGAACTCTTTGTTGGAAGATTGGTTGTTTTCATTGATGTCAACCCTAGTCATGGGTTTTGGACGCAAGATTGATGAAGGTATTTTGACATGAAGGACGATGCACATGCAAATACAACACCCATGGATGGATAATATACATTATGTTGTTTCCGGTGGTATGTGGCATGTCACATGGATCCTCATGGTTGAGGAGAAATGAATTTTTGAAGATGACAAAATGAATTGAAGAAGGAAGTACATGTAGGCCCTGAAGAT
>JZKD02S2141217.1:61834-73340 GCA_000966675.3 Picea glauca
GTCAGCCCTAATGTTAAAAGGAAGTGACATAAATGGTATAAATACATATCATTATACATTAATTTGATACACAAGTCAAATTTTGGAGGAAATCATAAGTAAAGAAGGCCGGATTTCAAGGGAGGATGAAGTCTTTTGGTGATGTGTTCTAAGGTATGTTATTTTCTGGTCATCTTACCATTTTCGATATAACTTTTTTTCTAGAACGATTCATATGGTGAAATTGCTATGGTATTGAGAAGACATATCAAGGTACATGTGGTAAAAGTTTCAGCTCTTGATTCACTATAATTACAAAGATACACTTTGTGGAAGATAGGGTTTTTGACTAGTCCTGAAGCTAGTCAATAAACAAGTGTTTCGGGTAAAAAAGTCATAACATCTTCATAGAGAATCCAAATTCAGTGGGACAAATTTCATTGGAAAGAGTACGAACTGTAGTTTCTTTTGTGCAAGTTTCAAAATCGGATGTGAAATATTGAGCGCGGGGCATGATGTACAAGTTATCTATCTTGAATAAAATAGAATTGAATAAAGTCTACCATTCTTTCTATAATTTATTTTTGGGGAGGATTCAAGGAGTGAAACTTGGAGGAGTTTCAGAGAATACATTGAGTAATGTTATCTACAGGATCAGAGTATTCCAAGAATTGAAGAATTTCAGAAATTGAAGAAGTCTCAGGAAGCATTATCAGGTTCTATGTGATGGATGGTTGATGGTCATGATTTAATGTAAAGTTTTATTATCTCTCATATATTGTTGGGTGTAAGGAAGGGGCTAGGATGGAGAGTTCAAATATCTCTTGATATTGGATGATTGTATCTTCCTCTTGGAGGTTTATCCATCCCTTTACATTCGGAAGCTGTAGCTACCTTTGGAAGTCATTACTTTCCTTGAACAATAACTATTGATTATTTCTCATATATTGTGCATGGTGTATTGGTGTAACTCTTATACTATTGTTCATTATTCATTGGATATAATTTAATGGTTAAATATAAGTTGAAAAGGTTTGTAAATTTTAATTGATATCGATTCACCCCCCTCTCAGTATCAACAATTGGTATCAGAGCAGGTTACCTTCAGTACAATTTAGCCACTGGAAGAAAGATCCTAATAAGAAATGGAAGACAAAATTCCAAATGGTATTCCACCATTTGATGGAAACAATTTTGAATACTGGAGTAACAGAATGGAAACTTACTTGAAATCTCTTGGGGCATATGTTTGGTTCTCAGTTGCTTCAGGATACAATTCTTTGAAGAAACCAAAGATTGTAGCTCAGAAGGAAGAAAAAATGAACAAAAAATTGGCAATAGATACCATCCTGGATGGATTGAAATATTCAGTGAAATCCAAGGTGAGATCATATGCATCATCAAAAGATATTTGGGACAAGCTACAAAACCTTTATGCAAGGGAAGAAGAAGAAGAAGAAGAAGAATTTGAAGCAAATTACAACATCTCATATTTCAAAGAAGCAAATAGAGGTCGGTTCTTTTGCTTTAATTGTGAAGGAGTAGGACATGTTGAATTTGAATATCCTCATCCAATGATTGAAAGAGATGACACTAAAGAAGAAAAATCCAATGAAGAAGAAGAAAATCATGAAGAAAAAATTATTCAACAAGAAGATGAGAATCTTAAAAAATTGAAGCATGTTGAGATTGAAAATAACAAGCTCAAAGACATGCATAGAAAACTAAGAAGTGAATTAGGTAGTTGTGAAAAGACAGTTGTAAGCTTGAAGAAACAATTATAAGACTTTGATAAACTAAGAGAAGAAAACATTTCCTTGAAAACTCTACTCGAAGAAGAAAGAAGAGTAGGAGAAGTGAGGAATGTCCAAATGATGAAGAAAGAAGAAGATTGTGAGAAACTTGAACAAGAAGTTGTCTCATTGAGGAAGAGCTTAAGAAACTCTCAAGTGCCAAAAGACTTAACACATCTTGGATGCATGGGTGAAACTTCATACAAATAATATGCATATACCAATAAGAAGGCTGAAGAAATATATACACAAACAGTTGATGAGAAGTGGACCAGGATACCAGAAATAATGAATGATTACAAAAGAGATGAATATCCAAGAAGACCTCCTACATTCAGGAATCAAAAAATCTTCAATCAGTATGAAGGAAACTACAAAAGAGTAGATCATGAATCCAGATGGACTACATCACAAAGAAGGCCACTTACTCCAAGGTATCAAAATTTCTTTCTTGGTCATTGTTATACTTGCAAAATTTTTGGACATGAGGCAATTAATTGCAGAATCAATGAAATGAACAAATATGCAAGAAACATGAATGGTGTAAATATAAGATATGGAAATAATCGTGGATTTTTTAACAAAAGTTATAATTCATTTTCCCCATTGATGGAAAAAATTATTATATGCTACAAATGTAATTATCTTGGTCACAAAGCACAAGATTGCAAATATATGAATGAAGATGTCCCTATGCCAACCACAGTATGGAGAAGGAAAAAGATTCCAAACAATGAATATTGTCGAATAACATTAGCCGCTGAAGAATGTAAAGAAGAATATGAATGGTACATAGACAGTGTATGTTCTTCACACATGACCGGGGATCAAGACAAATTCATCAGCTTGAAGATAAAGGGTGGCAATGTTGCATTTGGAGATGACTCCTCTGCCAAAATACTTGGAGAAGGTGTAGTAGAGCTTGGAAGAAAAAATGTAAAAGCAAAGAATGTCCTATTGGTTTAAGACTTGAAGCATAATAAACTCAGTGTTAGTAAAATGTGTGATCAAGTATATACTCTTACGTTTGACTCCCGAAAATGTAAAATCATAGAAAATAAATCAGGAAGATTGGTTGCAACTGCAACAAGAAGACCAAACAACATATACATCCTAGACATGAAGAAGAGAGAGAAGAAATAAGCCACACAAAAGTATTCCAAGGAAGAGAAAGCCCCAAAGACCAAAAATAAGGATGAAGTATTATTGAGTGCCACATGTTCAGGGGGAGCATCCCCAAAGAAAAATATCACCTTATGCCATTGAAATCAGGGGGAGAATCCCTACCCTTTTCCATTGATGTCAAAGGGGGAGAGAAATTGGGATCATGATGATAGGGGGAGCATTGGTTGGAAKATTGTTGGAAGATTGGTTGTTGTCATTGATGCCAACCCTAGTCATGGGTTTTGGACCGCAAGATTGATGAAGGTATTTGGACATGAAGGACAATGCACATGCAGATACAACACCCATGGATGGATAATATACATTATGTTGTTTCCGTTGGTATGTGGCACGTCACATGGATCCTCATGGTTGAGGAGAAATGAATTTTTGAAGATGACAAAGTGACTTGAAGAAGGAAGTACATGTAGGCCCTGAAGATAATTAAATAAAAGAATTACAAAATAAGAAAGTGTGAGGTCGACCCTAATGTTAAAAGGAAGTGACATAAATGGTATAAACACATATCATTATACATTCATTTGATACACAAGTTGAATTTAAGAGGAAATCAGAAGTAAAGAAGGTCAAATTTCAAGGGAGGATGAAGTCTTTTGGTGATGTGTTCTAAGATATGTTATTTTCAGGTCATCTTACCATTTTCGCTATAACTTTTTTTCTAGAACGATTCAGATGGTGAAATTGCTATGGTATTGAGAAGACATATCAAGGTATCTATGGTAAACGTTTCAGCTCTTGATTCTCTATAATTGTGGAGATACACTCTATGGAATATAGGGTTTTTGACCAGTCCTGAAGCTAGTCAATAAACAAGTGTTCCGGGTAAAACAATCATAACTTCTTCATAGAGAATCCAAATTCAGTGGGAAAAATTTCATTGGAAAGAGTATGATCTGTAGTATTTTGTGTGCAAGTTTCAGAATTATATGTTAAATATTGAGCATGGGGAGTTCTGTACATGTTCGCTCTCCTGAATAAACCAAAATTGAATAAAGTCTACCATTCTTTCTATAACTTCTTTTTGGGGAGGATTCAATGAGTGAAAATTGGAGGAGTTTCAGAGAATACATTGAATAATATTATCTACAAGATCATAGTATTCCAAGAATTGAAGAATTGCATAAATTGAATAAGTCTCAGGAAGCATTATCAGGTTCTATGTGATGGATGGTTGATGGTCATGATTTAATGTAAAGTTTTATTATCTCTCATATATTCTTGGGTGGAAGGAAGGGGAAAGGATGGAGAGTTCAAATCTCTCTTGATATTGGAGGATTGTATCTTCCTCTTGGAGCTTTATCCCTCCCTTTACATTTGGAAGCTGTAGCTACCTTTAAAAGTCATTACTTCCCTTGAACAATAACTATTTATTATTTCTCATATATTGTGCATGGTGTATTGTGGTGTATTGGTGTAACTCTTATACTACTGTTCATTGTTCATTGGATATAATTGAATGGTTTAAGTATAAGTTGAAAAGGTTTGTAAATTGTAATTGATACTGATTCACCCCCCTCTCAGTATCAACACTCTTCCCAACATTTTTGTTGGTCCATCACATACATTCGAAACATATCTTCTAAAATTTGATTTTCTTTCAGTTTGTCCATTTGTTTCGGGGTGACATGTTGTAATAAGATTCAGTCGCATTCCCAAATCCTCTTGGAAACTAATCCAAAAATTTCCAGTGAATACCGTTCCTCGATCAGATATTATCTTCATGGTATCTTGTTCGATATTGTCCTTTATGTCCTTGTACCAGTCATCATCAATTTGTAGTGCTACTATCTCTTCTCTAATATTCGTCTTTAGGGGTATTACTGAGAAAATACGAGGTCTCAGACTCAACGTATCTGCTATTATGTTAACTTTCCATTTAATGTACATGATTTCAAAACCATACTCACTTAAAATTTTTGACCAACGTTTTTGTCGCGCGTTCAAGTCACTCAGAGTAAAAATGTGTTGTAATCCACTATGATCAATTTTCAACTTGAATTTTCATCCAATAAGATAATGTCTCCAAACTCGTAAGGAATAAACAATTTCTAGTAATTCCAAATCATGGGCTTCATAATTCTTTTCATTCCTTCTTAGTTTTCTTGAAATATACGGGACAACTCGACCTTCTTGCATTAATACTCCACCTAAATCTTCCTTGGACGCGTTTGTGCATACCAAGAATTCCTTTTCCATATCAGGGACTTTCAATATTGGTGTCATAGTTAATAATTCTTTAAGTTTCTGAAATGCTTCCACACATTTCTCTGACCAGGAAAGTTTCTTATTCTTTTTCTGCAATTTCGTTATTGGATTTGCTGTCTTTAAAAAACCTTCAACGAAACGTTGATAGTAACCTGCTAATCCCAAAAAACTATGTATCTCTTGCACTTTCGTCGGTGCTGGCCATTCTATGATAGCCTCAACCTTCGTTGGATCCACAATGATACCTTCTACAAAAATAATGTGTCCCAAATAGTAAATTTTTGTTTGATAAAACAAACATTTCAACAACTTTTCGTACAAGTTGTTTTCTCTTAAATACTGCAAAACTAATCTTAGATGTTCTTCGTGCTCTTCTTTCATCCGAGAGTAAATTAGTATGTCATCGATAAATACCTGTACAAACTTGTCCAAGTATTCACAGAACACCCCTTTCATTAAACTCATGAATACGCTAGGGGAATTTGTCAATCCAAATGATAACATAGTAAATTCATAGTGTCTGAATATTATCTTAAACGTGGTTTTAGGGATATATTTCTCTTTGTTTCACAACTGATGGTGTCCCGATCTTAGGTCAATCTTTGAAAACACTGTCGCTCCCTTCATTTGATTAGATAAATCATCAATTCTCGGTAACAGACACTGGTTCTTGATCGCGTCTTTGTTAATTGACGATAGTCAATGCAAAGCCACCATGAGCTGTCCTTCTTTCTTACAAAAATAATTGGTTCACCCCAAGAAGATACACTTGGATGTATAAGTACCAAGTCTAATAACTCCTTCAATTTCATCTTTAACTCTTGCAATTCAGGTGTCGACATCTGATATGGAGTTCTTGCAATCAGTTCTGTTCCAGGTCTTAAATCTATGGTAAATTCCAATTCTCTCTTTGGAGGTGAACCTGGTAATTCCTCATGAAATACATCGACAAACTCCGATACTACAGGGAGGTTTTCTAATCCTTCCATGTCCCCCTTTTCATTAAGCACTAATATGACATATAACTTACATCCCTTGTGCATATTTTTCTGTAATTGTAGGGAATAGATAAATCTCAACGACACTCCTTTGTTTCTTCCCACAATTACTCTACTCTGTCCCAAGTCATCAATTGAGCTTAATTGTCTCGTCTTACAGTTAAGTATCATGTCATGCGATTCTAATCAATCCATTCCAATCACAATGTCATAATATTCTAAAATTGTGACATAAAGGTTTACATTCATATGACGAAATCACCCAAAAACATAGTTACCAACTTTTTACCCCGTTTTTAAAAAAGGGTGCTACCGGTAGCACCCCCCCCTTCGTTTTTAGGTGGTTTTCGATATTTTAAATTTTTCGATCCACAATGTTTCCACATTATTTTTTTAAATGCTTGTTTTTCATCTATTTTCAATTTTTCTGATTTTTTTTTATTCAACTGTGTTTTTAGTCATTTTTTCATGCTTCTTTCAATTTTTTTTTTTTTTTTTTACCATTTACTTTTTAGAAGTTACGATTTTTCATACAATTTTGTCTCCTTAATTAATTCATTGTTCCATACTTTTTAAATGTAGTGAAAAACATCATTTTTAACACATTGTTTACCTTTACTTCAATAAATCGAAAACATTTGTAGTTAAATAACACTATTTTTGAATATTTAGCAAAAAAATATACAATTTATAGATATATATATATAATAAAAAACCTATACATTTTGATACATATTTCTTAAAACAACACGTCAAATAAAACATTTTTATGGACATAATTATACAAAAAAGTCAAAATTTTATAAAAAAATATCATTTTCTTCCATATTTTTATACTTTTGAAGTTAAAAAATGACAACATTTAATAAATTTTTCCAATGTATAGTGATTCATATACAAATAAAACGGAAAAAAGACAATAAAAATATTGATCACAAAACAACAATAGATACATTTTTATTCTTATTTTAAATATGAAAGTCAAAACATTACAATTATAGCTCATCAAATATTTGCAAAATTGAGCATTGTCTTCAAAAGAATCTTTAAACTAATTAACAATATCATTTATCCCAAATTCATCATTCTCAACAAACACATTATCATCTTCTTCGACGCCATTTTGTGCTTACATTGTGTCATTTTGTTCTTCCATTGGTTCTTTGATATCTGCAAGTTGTCCAAAGTGATTCTTTCCAATCATTCCTCCTAATGGTGCTTGAGGTTCCTTTGACAATTTTTCCACCTTTGATTCATCAAAATCTCCTTTCCTCAAGCCATCTTCTTGCATTTCATCTGGAAGATCCAAAATAACATTAATTCTTTGTTGAATAAAACTGCACTGCGTTGGGTCACTTTCAATGGCTATGCAATTCCTTCCTTTCCGTAGGAAACATGCTAATGTTGTACCTAATCACCAAATACAAAATAAATAATAAATTTAGATACTGTAAAAAGACATAAATTAAAAACAATATAAGATTGAAGTATGATTTCATAAATATTAGATCATAATTCTTACTTGAACCCGAGAACAAATCCAAAACCCAATCTCCTTCATTTGAAAATGTATTTATAAGATAATTAATTAATTCTTGTGGTTTTTTATAAATTTTAACCATCTCTCCTTTCAAATATTTTCCCTCATATGTTAGCTTTCTAACCATAACATTGTATACCAATATACTACTAGGATTTTCTCCATCCTTTGCGTTGACAATAATATAATTATAAGAATCATCTTTTGTCCAGGTTGCAAGATGTATACTCTCAAAATCACATTTAAATGATTCTCTCTTGGAGCTATGAATACTAGGCTTGTGACTGTAACATAAATAAGTTCAAATTCAATTAACTTGTGAATTAATAAAATTGTTTTATAATCTTAATTTCTAAACATACACTTTCAATATCTTACCAAATAAACTACATCCTCGTCTTTTCTTTCCCCTTGAAGCTTGATTGTATTAATCCTTGTTGTGTGTTTGAATGAAATACTAGAAATCTCCAAAATGGTGATGTTGTAGCTTCTGTAAATCCCATAACCACTGTATTGAAAGATTGGTAAATATAAGGCTCAGTATCATATCCAATGTTTTGGATATTATAATGATGAGGGATATCCGCAATAACTAGGGAGTATTTTTTTTAGGAACAATATTTTCAATTTGTTCACAATAACCTAATATCACTTTATATTGAACAATATCGAGCCCATTCCAAATATAGTGATCAAGGGTGTCATCAAGTTGAACATTTTGAACACGTTTCCTTCTTTCTCTTTCGAACTTGGATTTTTGAATAAAACTTTTGAAAGTTTCAACTACTCCATCTGCATTCTTCTTTGGCATATTTAATGAAAAAAACAAACACACACACACACACACACACACACACACACACACACACACACACATATATAAATTAACTTACAAACGAATAATATGAATGTAATAAATCAACATACATTTTCTAATGCAACAAAAATTGTTTCAATACCGCTGAAGAGTTTGAATCTGGATAGTTGATTTTAACATCATCCCAACTTTCTTTATTCAACATCTTGACCATTTCCTCTTGTATTTCATATACACCTTGTGACTAAATAAAAAAAAAATAACGTTAAAATGATATGTTAAACTGAAAAAATTAGTTTCTTGTCCTAACATAAATAAAAATAACTCAACAAACTTACTTTTTAAATTCATCACACATTTCTTCCATTGACAATTCTCCTAACCTAACACATGATAATATAATTATGATAAGTTTATCATCCTTCACTCCTTGTATTGATCTCCAAGGTGTTATAGTCATATCATCTGGAAGATTTTTTATGTCAGGACCTGTCTTACTTGTGCCACATATCAATGGTTTAGCCTTCTTAACTCTCTGATTTTTTATACTAATATTTTACCATAGGGTGAAGATCTCATCTATCAAATCCCATACTTGTCTAGTTCTAAATCCCAATTGAAAATAACTATCCACAACTCTAAATATATCACTTCCTTTACGATTTTTTTCTTTTGTATTTTCATCATCAAGTGGGAATCCTATTTCCATACAACATTGCTTCTGAAACTTAACATTAACATTTGATCTCTCCCCATGACATATTTTATAAAATTCATTATGGATAAATCTCACCCTTTGAATGAATGTCATAGACATTTTGTACTCATTGTCTGTGTTATGATCCCATCCCAGTAACTTTGCTTCTGAATCTATTAAACCGGCATAAATTATGAATTTGAATGTCTCAAAAAGAGGATTATTGGGATATTCTTGCATCGATTCTCTTTTAGCCTCTACAGAATGATTTCCTCCAATCACATAATATTTGTAGTCAAAACATTTTGATCTATCAAATTCTTCCCTCGTAGGAACTTCCATTGGGTAAACAAGAACTAGGTATTCAACCACATGTGCATATAGATTGTACCTAATCAATTCTTTCAAATTGTGAATATGCAAGTGATGCGGTTTTCTAATTTAATATATTTCCTGCCATTCAATGGGTTTATAAAGTTGTTTCAAATTCAACTGAAATGTGTGGCCATCATCAACTAATTTTGTCGTCCTCATTCTATTTCGAATGACATTTTGTGTTGTTTTCATAATACCATCCTCTAGATCAACACCCGGTGTTATTATTTCTCTGCTACTTTTAGGACTTTCAGTATAATACTCTGAGCTAACGATGACTTCTTGAACATTATCAACATTTGGTTTCTTCCTCTTATGATTTAAATGTGTTTCATCTCAACCAATGATTTCTTCATAATCAATAGGATAGACTCATCATCAACCAACGCTCTTTTGCGTTTATCTTGTTTGTTCTTTTTGCGAGAAGGAGTGATAACCTCATTGGGACCAATCTCAAAAAAATATTCATTTAGAGTTTCCTCATTTTCAATTGTAACCCTTTTAGGATTTCTAGAATGATGATTTTTATTTCTTCTTTCACGTTCTTCTTTGTCTACTCTTGCAGGTTCAACCTCCATCACTTTTTGTTTCTTTTTCCTTTCTTGTGTCTTTTCAATATGAAAAACATTGGTGACATCCATGATATTATTCTCTGTAGAGTAAATTCCCACTAACATATGTGAACGTCGTTTAACAAAATCCTGTAAAAATAAAATATAACATTTTCATGTTAAATAAAATTAAAACATTACCATGATACTAAAAATAATAAACGACACAAAAATAGAAATAAAAAACTTACATTGTCTTTCTCAATGTCTTCAACGATGTATGAACATAATTCTGAAAAACATTCATTCTTGTTATAATTGCTCAATTTGAAACAATATCTAAACTTGATATACGTTCTCTTTTGTTTTATAAGTGCATAAACAATATCTGTGGCTGACAACAAACATATATCTCGTAACAAGCCAAGTGCCTGATAATTTCCTTGCACATGTTCTAATTCGACACAATACAAATATATATGATCTCCATTGTCTACTTGCTTGTCTTTCACAAACCAATAATATTCCAGTTTGTTTTCACCTTCCACATATTTCTACTCTCTAACATTCTTCATTGCCTTTGATAGCTCAGGTGTTATGCTATCATTTTTTTTCCTAACATTCATGGAGGTTCCAATTGCATTTTTGGATGCCATTATAACAGACCGTGATCTAGATATATTCATAGATAATCTATTTCCTGCCATTTTTCTATATTAAGATAAAAAAATAAAATTAGGCCTTTCACATCATAATAAACTAAAAAAAACAACATTGAACATAAAAACAATTTGAAAAAAAAATGAATTTTTTTTACCCATATGTAATTTTTTTTGACCCATGGAGTTATTGGGCTTATGCTAGGCATCACCCCAGCCCCCCCGCGGCTAAGACACGGTCCCGTAATTGTTGTTTTGGTAAATGGTAAGAATTTAAAAAATAACTAACCTCTGAAATGCTAGATTCTCCTTGGATGTCTTCTTGATGTTTCTTCCTTGTAGCTTGCTCCAAATCCTTTAACAAATACTGCCCAAGATATCATAATGTAAAAAGATAAAACAAGACTGTGTATATATAACACAGATGATATAAACTATTGTTAGTATAACGAATGTGGGATAAATAAAAATTAAGTATATTGTTTACATATATACCTAAAATTATATGGACCATCAATATGTTTAATAAATGTGGGATAAATAAATAAACACGATAAATATTGTATTTAACATGTAAATAACAACATAAAAGAGAAAAATTGTTTTTAATTTTTAAGGGAAATGAAGCGAAAAAATTGGGGGGAAATTTTGGAGGGAAAATTTTGAGGGGGAAATTTTGAAGGGAATATTTTGGGGTGAAATTTTGG
>JZKD02S2141217.1:73348-101657 GCA_000966675.3 Picea glauca
GGGGGGGGGGGATTTTGGAGGGAATTTGTTTTTTTTTGGGGGGGACATTTAGAGGGAAAAGATCATTATGCATGTTATAATAATGTCATAGAGAGGGTGAGCATTTGTATCATTTTGTGTTCTCATAGAGAAGGGTTGACTTCGTTAGATAAAAAATATTTTATTTCTGAGACATCAACAAATTGTTCGCATACCTCTTCTGTTGGGACTAGAAAATGCAGTAGGAATGTTTGTAATGCAAATGAGGCATCATATTTTTCAGCTAGTCATAATTTTGATCATAGTGCAAGCAATTTTATTCAACATGTTCCTCATGAAAGTCTTAAATCAGAGGACTTTGAAGGCACTGATGATGAAGAGGAGGAATATGATGGTGATAAATCTATTCATCATATTAATAGTAATGAAAATAATCAAAATGTAGGTCAAAGTGGAGACTATGATCAACGTTTAAATGATTGGGATGAAAATTTTCCTCCAAGTGAGGATTTTCAAGGTATCGATGAAGATTTCCAAGGCACCAATGAAAATAATGGAGAAATTCCCTCAAGTGGAAATTTTAAAAGCAGTGAATATGATTATAACAATGGTGGACAATTTTTCCCGAGTGAGAAATTTAAAGACAACAATGTTGGTAATGATGAATTTCCTCCAAGTGAGGACTTTGAAGGTTATGATGAAGATTTTTCTCCAAGTCAGGATTTCCAAGGCATGAATGAAGATGATGAAGAATTCCCCCTAAGTGGGGATTTTTAAAGTAATGATGACAATTGTGGCAATGCTAGACAGTATTTCACGAATGAAGAATTTAAAAGAAGCAATGTTAGTGCTGATGATTTTACTCCAAGTGAGGATTTTCAAGGTACCGATGAGGAGAATGAAGATTTTACTCCAAGTGAGGATTTTGAAGCCAATAATGAGGATGATGAAGAATATCTCTCAAATGACGATTTTCAAAGTAGTGAAGATGATTATGCCATTAGTGGACACTCCTTCATGAGTGATAAATTAAAAAGAAACAATGTTGATGTTGATTTTCCTCCAAGTGAGGATTTTGAAGATACTGATGAAGGTTTTCAAGGAACTAAGCAGGATGGTGAAAATTTTCACTCAAGTGGGGATTTTGAAAGCAATGAAGATGATTATGTCAATAATGGACATAATGTTGATGATGATTTTCCTCCAAATGATTATGTTGATGATGTTGTTCTCAATCATTTAGCTGCAACAAATCAAGGTGATCAACATTCTCTAGTTCAGTCTCTTGACAATGTTTTTCTTGATACTCCTTGTGGTGATAAGGAAAATCCTTCTAGTGAGGATGATGAAATAGTGGAGACATTGCAAAGAAACGTCGTGTTTAGGACCAGGATTAGACCTTTTTATATCAATTCAAATCATTATAGTTATACAAGGTCTAGGAAAGAATTTCTCACTAAATCAATTTCCATAAGTGAATTGATTTCAAGTGAATGTTGTCAAAATAATTGTTTGAAAAGCATGGACTACATGTATTCCTTGAATAAAAGGAAGACATATTTGTCAATGAATAAGAGCATGAAAAATTCATATTTGATGGGGTGCACGATATCCACGAATACATGATATGATTATCAAATTGAGAATATTTTACTTTGCTGAAAGACTTTCAAAAAAATTCACTCAATTGGTAATCTTCGTCTATCAAGAATCCAGACAAGGTTGGAAAAAGATCCATCATTTTATTCAAAGGTACATCATGGACGAGAGAGGGCCATTCAAAAACACTACATTTTCATGGATGCATGATTTCTTTTCCAAACATGGGGAGTGTATGCCAAATAGAGACACAATACATATTCCAGATAATTTCTCAAGGAGGGAAATCTACAACTTGTACAAAGGATATACTGAAGGTGTTGAAGGAAATGGTAATTTTATTACATATGCATATTTTACAAGAATATGGAAGAAACAATTCAACAATGTCTGTATTCCTACGATGTCAAGGATGGAGATTTGTAGTATATGTGCTACTCTTAAATCAAGAAGAGATAAATCTGAAAGGGCAGAAAGAGGTATGCATTCATTGTTTTGTTTTATTTAAATTGAATAGTTATCAACTATGAAAACATACAATCCATATTTTCATTTTATGTCATGTGTAGATTCCATAGTCAAAGCACTTCAAGAACATCAGAATCAACAATCAAGTGAAAGACAAAAGTTGTACAAACATTAGAAGAAGTTGTTGGATCACTGAGAGGGGGGGTGAATCAGTAATAGAGCAATCTAATCATTTTTAACCATATAATGCAAGTGTTATATCAAAGTAGAATTATCATCCAATATTTGTAGAGTAAATAAACAATGAACAAATGAGCAATCATACACATACACAGTACACCAGTGTTTTTATGTGGAAATCCAAAGCGACAGAAAACCACAAAATGATTTTTCTTATATATCTTGAAGAATTACATTCATCGGAAGCACCAACTTCCTATGTTTTCCAGCTGCAACTGGAAGGAGGATCCAACCCCGTAGTTTCTTAGTCTACAAACTGAGGAAATATCCAACTCCCTAGTTCTATGGTTACAACCAAAAGGAGGCTACAACCCCCTATGTTTTCCGGCTACAATCGGAAGGTGGTTACAACCACCTGTCCTTGCCTCGTCCAACTGCCTTGGCGTATAAGTAGAATGATTAAACCACTGTCACACTGTCACTGTGAGATATACTGCTATAAATATGTACCAATCAACTTGCACCAAACAACCTGTACCAGTAATATGAACCATGCATCAACCATACATCAACATGTACCTCAATCTGTAATCAATCTGTACCATAAACAATTGCATCAACCATGCACCAACTTGTACCTCAACCTCAACCAAAATACCTCATCAATTTCATCATCCAAATCTGATTTGTAACTCTGTAATAGATATAGTGTATATGATCACCTACCTGCAAACCTTCCTTAACTTTAACAACAAGAGACTAGCATTTTCATCAAACTTTACTTTAGTCTCACATGACTAGTTTTGGATTAGTCAACAACCCTAACTTGAAATAATTATAACTATGTACCTGTAATGAATAAAGATCTGAAAATAAGACCCAATGTTCTTCAGTGTGTTTTATGAAATTTCTCTAGGTGTCACTACTTGGAACCTCTCAGAAAATAATTTATAACAAAAATGACATACCTTGTTAAATTCTGCCTTATTCTAGAGAGTGAACTTGTAGAGCGTGCCCCACATAGAATATTTGTTGTATGGATTTGAAAATTGTACACAAAATACTACAGACTGTACTCTAAGAAACACATTTGGTCTTACCGAATTTGGATTTGTTATGAAGTAGGGAAAATTCATGGAGGTGGGTAACACTTTCATGACAATCGAATCTCCAAAATTTCGAAAGACGTTTTTTCGACCGAACTAATATTTTTTTTCGGCCAAAAGATCTTTTTTGCGGCCGTACCTTTGAACGTCAAATCGAACGGTACAGTGACGATGCCCTCAATTTTCATGTAGAATTTTATCCAAATGGATTTTTTTCATCTGGTAACCTCTTTTCAGTGGAAAGACTATTTCGTCCGAAAACATGTTTATATATTTACCGCACATGTAACATACGACTCTTGCACGCACTGAGCAAACTTATTCTTTGAGGACACTTGCTTGCAAGTGATCCAGATTATTATACTATTGGGAATTTGATTATGATTATGATTATGAGGCGTTATGGATTGATGGCTTCTTATTTTACTGTATTGACATAGACAGGTGCTATTGACTCAGTTTTCCTGAGTGTGCCGGATTTTGGACCTCGAGGATGCAGAGGCATCGATGAAACCCCTTGGACTCTGGATCGAGTCAGGGAGTGAACTATTGGGGGTTTGATTGTTGTATATATGAAATTTGTGCATCTGATTAGATGATATGATTATGGATACTATATATGACATGATTCGCTGATGATGAAGGTTGACGATAGCTTGCCGACCATACTCACATGTGGAGTAGAGGGGTCATGCACGAATACCAGAGATGTTGAGGGAGAGGTGTGGACAATATCCCTGCCACAACCTACTAACACTCTCACCGTGGCTCGAACTGTAGGTTAATGATTACCTAGTTTTAGAGGACCCACAATGCCGTGAGGGCCGACTGTGACAGTCGCTCACGATGATTCTAAGGGGTGCGCAATAAGGAAAGTGCCTTATTCCTTAGAGGCCCTTAGTCTCCCACAAGATCACCTGGTGGAGTATTGACTTTAGGGGTTTTTGATATCTACCAAGTCAATCAAGAGGCGAGTGGAACCCTTGGAGCACGTAGTGCGTCCTGAAGGGAACGTCGCATAAGAAAAACAGAAAGAGGCGAGTGGCACCCTTGGAGCACATAGTGCGTCTTGAAGGGCATGTCGTGCAAGGGAAACATAATGGGGCGAGTGTCACCCTTGGAACACCTGGTACATCCTGAAAGGAACACCACGTTGTTAAATAATAAATTAATAAACCTATATGGCCTTAGAATGAATACTGTGATGAGAAAGATTTAAAACAAATTGCCTAATAAAATGTCACCCAATCTAGGAAATTAAAGTCTAGGTCTAAGTGATACTTGTGATAAAAATAAAAATATATATTTATACAAAAATAAAAATAAAAATATAAATAAATAAATAATACTGATAATCATCATTAATCATGTGACGAGAAAGTGGTAAGAAATTCATTAATTTATAAAAAATCTTTTGGGGGATAAAAATAAAAAGGGGGAAAAGGGGAAATAATTGTTTTGTCACATATGCTAATTAAAAATTTATTAATTAAAAAGGAAAAGGGGAAAAGTTAATGTTCTACACTTGCCAATTTGAGTTTTAAATGAAAAGGGAAAGAGGGAAATTTAAAAGAATTAGGAAACTAGGAAAAAACGGGAAACATAAAAAGAAAGAGGAAACACAAGGAAAAAGAAGAAAGACTAACTTAGAATGGTATCTATCATTTAATAACTTTCTAAATTAAACTCAACTAGTAAATTAGTAAGGGGGTAAGTTATTAAAACGTGTAAGGGAATATGGGGACACCTAGGAGTGATTCTAGGAATGATTTTAGGTGGGTGAGAGAAATAGGGGTAATTAATTAATTAATGAAATTAATTTATGGTGCAATGAAGGGGATGGGTGACACATGTACATGGAGGATAATTATGAATTAAATTATTGAAAAATGAATTAAATGGGATTTTGGGAAAGTAAATGACTTAGAAAATCTATATAAAGGAGGGAGGAAGAGGATGATGGATCCCTTCTGTTATGCGTAATGTTACGCTGCAGAATTTTAGACTTGACTGACTTAGCTTGTGGGAGTTTGGATACCCAGCTTGGTGAGGAGTGGCAGCTCGACCTTGTGAGGCGAGCTGGGAGCTAGCTGATTCTATGGTTAGTGTGCATGTCCCCTTTGCGACTTGGGGGGCTAAGGGGGAAGGAGAGTATCCCTAGCGTTGGTTGGGAGGTACTGATGAAGTCTCATCGGTCAGCAAGCGAGAGTTGCATGGAGCACATGGGACAACAACTCAGAGCGGGCGACTAGGCTACGATACGCTTCCTTTATTTCTGCATGGTAGATTATTAATATACTTTATGCTTTTATTTCTGTACTTTTATTGGGTAATGAAAGTGTGGACTTAACATTTCAACCGAGAACTTAATTTTCCCCGTAAGCCTTAAGCTCGTTGTTGACTTGATTCCCTCAGCCTTCGATCTCTGCATGTTGAGACTGCCCTTTGGTTTGTTGATTGTTGTGAAGTTTTTCACTTTTCTTCCTCGTCCTTAGCTCTTCAGTCCACGCCTGAGTAGTCGGCCAAGAGACAAATCGATGATCATCACTTCGGTGCACAACGACCTATGGATTCAAAATCCCTTCTTTTCTGTGCGTGGATGAGCAGCGAAGGATGTGTTTACCAAACTGTTTTCCCCATTTCATCTCTGCGTTGATCTTCGCCTTGCTTCGGTCTTTGCATGTTATTTCACCTCTGCATCTTAATCGTTCTCGACAATCTGAAAACTGTGTTGGGTATTCTCTGCATTCAACACCCTCAACCACATAAATTTAACTCTGTGTTTTTATATATTGTTGGATGAATTTAATTCCGCATCTCTATGCCTTTCCAGTGAATGTACTGTGCAATTTTTATACATCTGGTATGTCCCATTTTTTTCTCTCTCTGCGACTTTACCTCTGCTCATTAAATTTTGATGAATTTATGCTTGCGTAATTGCCCACTCGATTGATGGTCTATAAATTATTCTAGATTGCATTTTTGGGGGTGTTTGGCTGGAGATATTGCTTGGTTACTCTGCAATCTTCGTTTTGACTGCCAATATTACCTTGTTGAGTGTAAATTCGAGGCTCTTGTTTTCACTGTTGGGACACTGAATCTGTAATACATTTTTGCATATAAATTACATATGCATATTCTCTATCTGTGTTTTTGATTGCCAGCATCTCGCCAACGAATTTAGACTGAATTTTCTTCACCTACTCAGCTTTAGAAATGTGATGTTTTCCAATTTTGGTTTTGGATTTTCCATTTCTTTTAATCGATTTTAAGGGTGAAGTTATGCCCTGGATTTATCTTACACCTGGATGGCATTTCATTCTATGCAAAATTTTATCTTAGTGCAAGTTCGATTCCCGGTTAGTGCAAGTGTTAAAAGCTTCTCATTTCGTACAGTTGCAATCTGAATAATAATTTTACTCCAGCAATCAACTCTTTACTTGGGCGCACAACCCTTCTCCCAACCACTAACTTCTTGGTGTATGACTTGCGACCTAGCAATTAGCTATTACTCAGCCATCGCCTTCATTACCTGCGTGAGTGTGGTTTGATTGATAACTTCCACGTTTTTTTTTGGTTTATGCAAACTTAACTGTGTGTGCATGTGTGTTCACCGTAGGATGGGAAGCGACCCATCTTCCGTATCTGGTAGTGTAAAATCCCTCTCTGGCACACTGAGCGAACTTATTCTTTGAGGACACTTGCTCGTAAGTAATCCGAATTATTATTCTATTAAAACTTTTGATTTGATTATGAGGCATTATGGGCTGATGTCATGTTGTTTTACTGCATTGACATAGACATGTGCTATTGACTCAGTTTACCAAGTGTGCAGGGTTTTGGACCTCGAGGATGTAGAGCCATTGATGGAACCCTTAGGACTCTGGATCGAGTCGGGGAGTGTACCATTGGGGTTTGATTGTTTGATTGTGATTTTAGTGCTTCTGATTAGATGATATGATATGGATATATTCTAACATGATTCGTTGATGATGTAGGTTGACGATAGCTTGCCGACCAGATTCACATATGGAGTAAAGGGGTCACACATGATTACCAGAGATGTTGAGGGAGAGGTGTGGTCAACAACCCTGCCACAACCTACTAGCACTCTCGCTGTGGATCGAATGGTAGGTTAACGATTACCTAGTTCGAGAGGACCCACGATTCCATGAGGGCAGACTGCGACAATCGCTCACGATGATTCTAAGGGGAATGCAATAAGGCGGGGGCCTTATTCCTTAGAGGCCCTTAGTCTCCCACAAGTTCACCTGGCAGAGTATTGACTCCAGGGGTTATTGATGTCTACCAAGTCAGTCAAGAGGCAAGTGGCACCCTTGGAGCACGTAGTGCGTCTTGAAGGGCACATCGCGCAAGGGAACATAAGAGGCGAGTGGCACCCTTGGAGCACGTAGTGCGTCTTGAAGGGCACGTCGTGCAAGGGAAACATATTAAGGTGAGTAACACCCTTGGAGCACCTAGTGCATCTTGAAGGGCACGTCGTGTTGTTGATGATAGAGGAATGAAATTAGATTTCCTTAGGACGAATAACGTGTTAAGAAAATTTTAAAACAAGTTCCCTAATTAAATGTTGCCCTGTACGAAAATTTAAGGTTTAAGTCTAAACTATGCCAGTGGTAAAATTTTATCTCTCTATAAATAATAATAATAATAATAATAAAAATAAAAACCACATAAATAATAATTATGACCTTCGTTAAATCTTGTAACATGAAGGGAGTAAGAAATTAATTGTTTCATAAAAAAAAAATCTGTTGGATTAAAATAAAATAAAAAGGGGGGATTAGTCGTTTTTATTATTTTGATAATTTAAAATACTAATTAAATGAGAAAAGGGAAAAATGGTTAATTTCCACACCTGGCTTTTTGAGTTCTAAGTAAAAAGGGGAAAGAGGGAAAATCTAGAATTTTAGGAAACTCAGAAAAGAGGTAAACATAAAAAGGGAAAAATGGGAACTTAAGGGAAAAAGCGGAAAGTCAACTTAGTAAAGAATCTACCATTCAAGAGCTTTCTAATTTAAACTGAATTAGCAATTTAATAATAGGGAAAGCCTTTAAAACCTGTAAGGGAATTTGGGGACACCTAGGAGTGATTCTAGAAGTAACTCTAGGTGGGTGAGGGAAATAAAATAATTAATTAATTAAAGAAATTAAATAATGAAGAAATGTAGGGGATGGGGGGCACTTGTATGGAGAAGAATTTTTAGGAATTTATTTAATTTTTTTTTAATTAAATGAGATTTTAGGAAAGAAAGGAAGTTCGAAACTCTATATAATGAAGGAGGGAGAAGGATGAAGGACCATCTTCTATTTGCGTAATGTTACACTGCAAAAATATCTACTTGACTGATTTACTTGTGGGAGTTGGGGATACCCAGCTCGGAGAGGAGAAGTAGCTCGACCTTGTGAGGCGAGCTGGGAGCTAGACAAAATCTTTGGATAGTGTGTGTGGCCCCTTTGCGGCTCGGGGGGCTAAGGGGGAAGAAGAGTACCCCTAGCATTGGCTGGGAGGTATCGGTGAAGTCTCGCCGGTCGACAAGCGGGAGTTGCACGGAGCGCGCGAACGACACTCAGAGCAGGCGATCAGGAAATGATACACTCTCTTCATTTTGTTTGGTAGATTGTATTAGGACTTATGTTTGGATCTGCTTATTCATTGGAAAGGTAAACTGATGTCTTTTTAAGTTGATGACATAAACTTTTCTTAGCCTATCTCAATGGTTGTTGTCTCCTATGGCCTTGTTTTTCTCGCATGTCTTGACCACCTGGTTGCGACTGATTGTGTCGTTAATGGTTGTTGCCTTTCGTCCTTATCTCCTCAGTCCTCTCCTGAGAAGTTGGCTAAAATCTTGATCTATGGTCATCGCCTTAGCGTTAAAAGACCTATGGATCTCAACGCCTTTCTTTTCTGTGCGAAGGACACACCTGTTAGCCATCTACCCTGTGGTTGCTCGTGCTTGATTGATGGTATTTGCACCATTTTGTATTGTATGCTTCCGCCATTGTTATAATTCCTATTCCCTAGTTGACTCTGCATTTAAATGTTTTCTGGGCTACTTAGCTCTGTGCTTAAGGCGCCCCCTTGTGAAAATATAGTTTTATTTAGTCAATGAATAAGTTGACCAAGAATTATAGTAGAAATAGAACCACCTTTATCATCTTTTAGTTGGTCCTTTTATAAAATTTTGCATGAAAATTATGTTACTGATAAGTTGTTGACTTTGTACAATTCTGTTCGGAATAGTAATTAAATTTTTCGCCACGAATTATGGGTAGTTTCCGTAGCACCATGACTTGCATTGTCTATGAGTGATGTAGTTAATAAAAGTGTCGTGTGCACTGATTAACGATGCACAAGGTTAATTAAGTGGCTAAAGATCTCGTGTGTGTCGAATAGTTAATGTAAACGAGACCTGTTGCTGGCACAAAACTCCATAATGGAATTAGGACTCATTGAGTGTACTCTTTGTGCGCACTAAATTGTATGTAATAGATGATGGATTTACGTATTTAGTTTCTGATTGTTTAATTTTGTTCTTGAGTGATGGTTTAAACTTAGTTTATTTCTTATGTGCATGAAAATTTAAGGTATTGAATGATGTATTGCATAATGTTTAGATTTTACTTCTTGATCGCCATGAAGCGTCATTGTAATGAATGGTTGTCAATTATTTACTTCTTGCACCATGAAAAATAGAATGATGAAATGGAGGATTGTTGATGTTGTAGATTAACTATTTTCTTGGATTGATTGTGTGGGTGGGATGTAGACACCTCCTTGTTCCTTAGAACAATCGCCAGCCTTGAGACCTTAAACGGTCAAAATCATGGGAACCTGGGCTTGAGCGTTGCTTATGTGTACTGGAGGTACTAACCATTGCTGGGTAGGATGGGCGGGTAGTCATTCTTATTCTTTGTCAATTGAGTGTCGTACATTGCTTGATGTGCTTTTATGTTAGGTCGCTATGTTGTTGTGTGAGTTGTAGGCTTTGTGTTCGTCATTGTGTTTCATTGTTGAGTATAATGTCATTATTGCCTTCCTACATACACACAATTTTTTTTTTTTTTCACTTGTTATGTGAGGCTTGTCATCGTAACGAATTGGGAGGATGTTACATGTGGTATAAGAGTGGGTTCAACCCCTGACTTGGGATTGCTACGAATTTCGTTGGTAAGATTTGATTATAATGTTACTAATTGAGTTGACTTGTATTCGTGCAGGTAATCATGGTTAGAGGATGCCTCGGAGGTAGACGACGAGGTGCTAGGGGAGGAGGCGCAAAGCCTCCAGTAGCATCCTTGCCTGAGGGGTCTAACCCCCAAGGAGATGAGCATGTTCTCGGACAGGAGCAGATAACAGTTGGTGATGTAGTCGGAATGATGAGATATTTTAGCTCAGGTCCGAGGCATTGATCAGTCGTTTGGATAGAAATGAGGCTAGGGCCCTGACAACCATTGAGGTTCCACCGTGCGCTCCGGTTGGTACTAGTAGCATTCACTATGATCTCGAGAAGGTCAAATTTCTCGAGTTCTTTGGTGTCCCGGACAATGCGGTCTTTCAACTGAAGGGGAGCGCTCTTCTATGGTGGAAGATGCTCCTACCACAGCTGAACGTGGCCATCGAAGATGTGTCATGGGAACTGTTCGAGGAATAGTTCCAAGAGAGGTACGTTTCAGAGGAATTCATTGAGAGTCAGCTCAATGAGTTCAATGCCTTACGACATGGTGGTCGTACGGTGCCCGAGTACGAGGCCCATTTTATGGAGCTACTCCGGTATGCTCCACACCTTAACACTGAGAAACTTAAGATCAACAGGTTTGTGTTTGGCCTTAACGACATCATACATGAAAATGTCAGGATTCTGATGCCTCAAACCTTGCATGATGCCGTCCAGAAGGCCCTCATAGCATAGGAGAATCTTATCAACAGGGGTCAGACCAGGACCCCAGTGAGACCAACAGGGCAAGTGTCATCTGGAGCACAACAACATAAAAAACCAGCCATACATACACCGAGATATCGTGACTTCCAGAGGGTATCCACCTTCACTACACCTCGACGACCGACACCTCAACAACAGACACCTTATCGGGGACCACAACATCAACAACAATGTCAACTGCAACAACAACAGTTTAGGCCTGTTCAGCAGAACAAACCAGGATTCCAGGCCGGCGGGCCGTCATCTTCTACTTCGGGTACCAGGGCTACTGGGCCAAAGAAGGGGTGTTGGACGTGTGGGGATCCACACTACCAACGCGACTACCCTATGGAGAGGACTAGAGAGTCCATATCAACTGGAACCACTACCGTGGGAGATATGGTCAAGGCCCATCAGATTCATGCAACGATGAATAACCGCCAGGAAGAGCATCAGTCGACCATGCTCGAGACGAAAGGTATCGTTGCTGACTAGACCCTTAGTATTTTGATAGATCCTGGTGCTACCGATAGTTTCATTTCTGGTGCAGCGCTAAAAAGGATTAAGGTAAAGGTACTCGAACATGATGAGTTTAGCTTCGTAGAGATGGCTTCGGGAGCCAAACAAAAGGTTGGAGGAAAGGTTACTGGATGTATCCTTAACCTAGAAGAGTTTGTCAGAAGGGCCAACCTGTACGTCACAATCCTAGGATCGTATGATGTTGTGATTGGTATGGATTGATTGGAATCGCATGAGGTGATATTTAATTGTAAGACAAAACGGTTGAGCTTGGTCGATGACGAGGGATAGAGATGTATGATTGTAGGCCGGAACAAGGGAGTTTCCCTAAGGTTCATCTCTTCCTTGCAACTTCGGAAGATCATGTGCAAGGGGTGCATGCTTTATGTGATCCTTGCGTTAAACGAGAAGGGAGTAGTGGAAGGTCTAGAACACCTTTCGGTGGTGAGAGAGTTTGCGGACATGTTTCCAGAGGAGTTACCTGGGATGCCGCTGGAGAGGGAATTGGACTTTACCATAGACCTAAAACCGGGGACTGGACCGATAGCAAGAACACCTTATCAGATGTCGACCCCAGAGTTACAATAGTTGAAAATGCAACTGAAGGAGTTGCTGGACCTGGGACTGATACCTCCTAGTATGTCACCGTGGGGTGCACCTGTTATTTTCATACGAAAGAACGATGGATCGTGGAGGCTCTGCATTGACTATCATCAAATGAACAAGGCCACGATCAAGAATCAGTATCCGTTGCCGAGAATTGATGATCTGTTCAATAAAATGAAGGGTGCGACGGTATTCTCCAAGATCGATTTGCGATCAGGGTATCACCAATTACAGATCAAGGAGGATGATGTCCCTAAGACCGCCTTTAAGATGAGGTTTGGATATTACGAGTTTACTGTTTTACCATTTGGACTAACAAACGCTCCAGGGGTATTTATGAGTTTGATGAATGGGGTGTTCTGTGAGTACTTGGACAATTTCATCCAAGTATTCATTGACAATATTTTGATTTACTCTCGGATGATGGAGGAGCATGACGAGCACTTGCGCTTTGTACTACAGTGTTTGCGAGAGCACAAATTGTATGGAAAGTTGTCCAAATGCTCATTTTATCAACCGAAGATTCACTACTTAGGGCATGTCATCTCCGGCGAAGGCATTGCCGTGGATCCAGCCAAGGTCGAGGCTATTATGGAATGGCCGACGTCGATGAATGTCCCAGAAGTGCGTAGCTTCATGGTTTTAGCAGGATACTATCGACGGTTCGTCGAGGGATTTTTGAAGATAGCAAATCCGATCACATAATTGTAGAAGAAGAACAAGAAGTTTGTTTGGACTGAGTAATGTGCGAAGGCATTTCAGAGGCTCAAAGAGTTGTTGACAACAACACCGATACTAAAGGTCCCTGACATGGATGTAGACTTCTTGGTATGCACTGACACATCCAAGGAAGGCTTAGGCGGGGTCTTGATGCAAGACGGATGAGTGGTCGCTTACATTTCAAGGAAACTGAGAAGGCATGAGGAGAACTGCGCGACAAACGACTTGGAGTTGTTAGCCATCGTATATGCCTTGAAGGTTTGGAGACACTACCTTGTTGGACGAAAATTTTAACTAAAGACTGACCACTGTGGACTACAACACATCTTTACGTAAATTGACCTGAACGCGCGACAACATCGTTGGTCAGAATTGCTTAGCGAGTACGAATTCAAGATTACTTACCTAAAAGGAATAGTGAACCGAGTGGCATATGCATTGAGTCAGAGACCACACATATTTTTGGTGCTGCCTCTTCATTCGAATCTACGTGAAAATATTCTAACTTTACAGCGTGACGATGAATGGTACAAAGAGGTCGAGGGTTTTATCAGACAAAAAACAATGATGGTACGATGATTTGAAGGATTTTCGTTTGATAGCGACAGATTATTGAGGTTTAAAAATCGGATCTACCTACCACCGAACAACGAGTTGAGGATATTGATCCCGAGCGAGGCTCATAGAGCAGTTTACATGGCTCACCCGGGAGTCACGAAGATGAGGGCAGACCTTAAACCCTTATTCTTCTAGAAGGGAATGAAGGCAGAAATAGTCAACTATGTGGCCAGATGTCTATAATGTCAGAAGGTAAAGGCTGAACATAGACACCCAACAGGATTAATACAACCACACGCTATTCCGGAATCAAAATGGGAGGTTATTTCGATGGATTTTATTGTTGGATTGTGACTGACGACAAAGAGACATGACTCGATTTTCGTTGTGGTAGACACTCTGACGAAGAGTGCTCACTTTATTCCTGTGCGAATGATGTATCAAGCACCTGAYATAGCTAGAGTTTTCATCAGTGAGATTGTGAGGCTACATGGCGTGCCTAAGAGGATTATATCCGATCGAGGATCGGTGTTTACTGGACGATTTTGGATGAGTTTCCAAGAGGCCTTGGGAAACCAACTTAACTTTAGTACTGCGTATCACCCGGAGACTGACGGGCAGATTGAATGAACGAACCAAACCTTGGAGGACATGTTGCGCATGTACGTGATGGACCAACACAAGTGTTGGGAAGAATTCTTGCCACTAGTGGAGTTCGGTTACAACAACAGTTACCAGAGTACCATTAATATGGCGCCTTTCAAGTTTCTTTATGGGTGACCGTGTCGGACGCCTTTGAGTTGGGATCAGCTCAAGGATAGGGTCCTGGTGGGACCAGAAGCGATCCAAGAAATGGAAGAGAAAATGCAAACAATAAGACAAAGGATTAAAGAAGCGCAGGATCGACATAAGAGTTATGTCGATGCACATCATGTCGACTGTAGTTACGAGGTCGACAATCGAGTCTTCTTGTGATTTAAACTGCATAAGAGTTTGATCAAGTTTGGGAAGGGAGATAAACTCTCTCCTAGGTTCATRGGACCTTTCGAGATTGTGGAGAGAAAGGGGCCTGTGGCCTATCGACTAGCCTTGCCTAATTCTTTGAGGCATATGCACGATGTTTTTCATGTATCTGTTTTGAGACATTATATTAGTGATCCTACACATGTTATTGACATGAGTTCCTTGTAGGTATCAAATGAGGGGGCGCTCACGGCTGAGCCAGTCCGCATCTTGGATCATCGCGTTCGACAACTACGACGTCGAACGGTAGATCAGGTCAAGGTCCAGTGGGACAATTATAGTCTTCACTCGGCGACTTGGGAGGATGCATATGATATGTGCCAATAGTTTCCATTTTTGTTTGATAGATAGATATATGATATTGTGATACACTTTATTTCGGCATATATACTGTGAAAATTCGGGACGAAGTTTAGACCAAGAGGGGGTTTATGTAACATCTCGCTCTGGCGCACTGAGAAAACTTATTCTTTGAGGACACTTGCTTACAAGTGATCTAGATTATTATGCTATTAAAAATTTTGATTTGATTATGAGGCGTTATGGGTTGATGTCATGTTGTTTTATTGCATTGACATAAACAAGTGCTATTGACTCGGTTTACTGAGTGTGCAGGGTTTTGGACCTCGAGGATGCAGAGGCATCGATGGAACCCCTAGGACTCCGGATCGAGTCGGGGAGTGTACCATTGAGGTTTGATTTTTTCACTGTGATTTTAGTGCTTCTGATTAGATGATATGCTATGGATATATTCTGACATGATTCGTTGATGATGTAGGCTGACGATATCTTGCCGACCAGACTCACATATGGAGTAAAGGGGTCACACACGACTACCAGAGATGTTGAGGGAGAGGTGTGGTCAACAACCCTGCCACAACCTACTAGCACTCCCATCGTGGCTCGAACGGTAGGTTAACTATTACCTAGTTCGAGAGGACCCACGATGCCGTGAGGGCAGACTGCGACAGTTTCTCACGATGATTCTAGGGGGCGTGCAATAAGGCGGGGGAATTATTTCTTAGAGGCCCTTAGTCTCCCACAATTTCACCTGGCAGAGTATTGACTCCAGGGGTTATTGATGTCTACCAAGTCAGTCAAGAGGCGAGTGGAACCCTTGGAACATGTAGTGCGTCCTGAAGGGCACATCGCGCAAGGGAACATAAGAGGCGAGTGGCACCCTCAGAGCATGTAGTGCATCCTGAAGGGCACGTCGCACAAGGGAAACAAATTAAGGCGAGTGGCACCCTTGGAGCACTTAGTGCGCCTTGAAGGGCACGTCGCATTGTTGATGATAGAGGAATGAACTTAGATGGCCTTAGGATGAATAACGTGTTAAGAATTTTTTAAAACAAATTCCCTAATTAAATGTCGCCCTGTACGGAAATTTAAGGTTTAAGTCTAAACTATGCTAGTGGTAAAATTTATCTCTCTTTAAATAATAATAATAATAATAATAATAAAAATAAAAACCACATAAATAATAATTATGACCTTCGTTAAATCTTGTAACATGAAGGGAGTAAGAATTTAATTGTTTCATAAAAAAAAAATCTGTTGGATTAAAATAAAATAAAAAGGGGGGATTAGTCGTTTTTATTATTTTGATAATTTAAAATACTAATTAAATGAGAAAAGGGAAAAAGGGTTAATTTCCACACCTGGCTTTTTGAGTTCTAAGTAAAAAGGGGAAAGAGGGAAAATATAGAATTTAAGGAAACTAGGAAAAGAGGTAAACATAAAAAGGGAAAAAGGGGAACTTAAGGGAAAAAGTGGAAAGTCAACTTAGTAAAGAATCTACCATTTAAGAGCTTTATAATTTAAACTGAATTAGCAATTTAATAATAGGGAAAGCCTTTAAAACCTGTAAGGGAATTTGGGGACACCTAGGAGTGATTCTAGGAGTAACTCTAGGTGGGTGAGGGAAATAAAATAATTAATTAATTAAAGAAATTAAATGATGGAGGAATGTAGGGGATGGGGGACACTTGTACGGAGAATAATTTTTAGGAATTTATTTTTAATTTTTTTAATTAAATGAGATTTTACGAAAGAAAGGAAGTTCGAAACTCTATATAGTAAAGGAGGGAGAAGGATGAAGGACCATCTTCTGTTTGCGTAACGTTACGCTATAGAAATATCTACTAGATTGATTTACTTGTGGGAGTTAGGGATACCCAGCTCGGAGAGGAGTGGTAGCTCAACCTTGTGAGGTGAGCTGGGAGCTAGTCGAAATCTCTAGATAGTGTGTGTGGCCCCTTTGCGGCTTGGGGGGCTAAGGGGGAAGAAGAGTACCCCTAGAATTGGCTGGGAGGTACCGATGAAGTCTCGCCAGTCGTCAAGTAGGAGTTGCACGGAGCGCGTGGTCGACACTTGGAGCGGGTGATCAAGCAACGATACACTCTCTTCATTTTGTTTGGTAGATTGTATTAGGACTTATGTTTGGATCTGCTTATTCATTGGAAAGGTAAATTGATGTCTTTTTAAGTTGATGACATAAAATTTTCTTAGCCTAGCTCAATGGTTGTTGTCTCCTATGGCCTTGTTTTTCCCGCATGTCTTGACCACCTGGTTGCGATTGATTGTGTCCTTAATGGTTGTTTCCTTTTGTCCTTAGCTCCTCAGTCCTCGCCTGAGCAGTCAACTAGGATCCTGATCTACGGTCGTCACTTTAGCGTTAAAATGCCTATGGATCTCAACGCTCTGTTTTTCTGTGCGAGGATGATGTGCAAAGGATGCACCTGTTAGCCGTCTACCCAGTGGTTGCTCATGCTTGATTGATGGTATTTGCACCTTTTTGTATTGTATGCTTCTACCGCTATTATAATTCCTATTCCCTAGTTGACTCTGCGTTTAAATGTTTTCCGGGCTAGTTAGCTCTGCGCTCATGGCACCCCCTTGTGATTCCACTCTGTGTTTTTTTTATCACCTCTCAACGACAGTTTTCCCTACCTTGTTTTAGGATTTTTTCACAGATTTTAGTGCAATGGTGGGATTATTGTGATTGTAATCTGTTTTGTTTGCATAGGAAATCCGTCCCTCTACCCTGCTCGATTTTTATACCTGAATTTATATGTCTAAATCAAATTTCTACTTGCGTTTTTAACTGTGTTTCCTGCTCGCGTTTCTATTTTGATTCTTATTGGGGGTTGGATGTATGTGGTGGATTGGTAATGTGTGAAGTCAAAATTGTTGGTGCTGGACAGGCCACGGGGTCAAACCTCCGGTCGATGCTCTTGGGTTGCGTTTTGTTTTTATTTTGTGAGTGGTTGGCTATGTTCTGCCCCTTTTCATTTTTTATTTTTTTCTGGTAGTTGACGCGTTGTGCACAATTGTGACCCATGGCCTTCCCTTCTTGTGGCTTGCGTTGGATGCACTAGTTGTTGACTGGGACCTTGAGCTCTCCTCGGTGATTTATGTAGGTAGGATTTCGTTGAGACTTGATTTGGGATTTGAGTTAGAGATTTCGTTCGATAACCACAAACCCAATGTTTTTTTTTTCTAGTCGACTTCCATTTATGAATCAGAGCTACAGGCTTTTAAGACAACATTGTTCCACGGTTTCTGCTCTGAGTTTTTTTTTACTTTTTCCTGTGTCCACGATCTACCTTTCTACATTTTTGTTTTCCGTGTGCCTGTGTGTTGGGTTGGGAATTACATGCTGGGTGGGTGCATGCGTGAATGGTGGCGATTTCTCTGGATGCGTGTTATGCCCATTCCTAAAATGACTGTCGCCTTAATGTAAGCAAGTAGTGATATCTTCGCTGTGTAGGGACCTCTTGAGGATCTCACCGTAAGTAATTACCTAATTGGGTACTTGCCTTGTACAACTAACCAACAACTTGGAAATCGCCTTGATTTAAGGACCCGATCTTGTCCCAATGGATTTCCTTAATTTTATTGACAAATTGTTTTTGGTTCGGTCAATGCAGCTAGATGACAGGTTGAGATTTATTTGTGCATCAGTGTTTAATAGTAGCATTCTACCTTGTATTAGTTATTGATTTATTTAATGTTAATGGCTAGTACGGTTGTGATTTGGATTAAATTTGATTTAGATGCACAAATTTTACCCACACAAACTTAACACTTGTGCGCATAGATTTGTAAGAGCAATCCTCAACTTACACTCGTTTTTACTCGCTCAGACTTGGACAATTGCACTCATAATTTAGGCACAAAATTCAATTTGACATGCACTTTTCACTCCGACTTTAAAGGATTCATGCATAGTATTACTCAGAAAGTTATTATTTGTTGCTCAACGAAGTATTATCCAACGCCTTGTGTTAGCATGCTACTAGAAGATGGCTCGCATGAAAATCGGGGTATTTTAAGGTTGAACATATGTGTGGCTATTTTTTGTTGTGTATTTATGTTCTTGAAAGCCCTTCATCATCTTGGATTCATCTCAATATCGAAGTCGGAGTTGGTACCTTTGTCTCTATTGTTGTTTCATTATAAGGAATTGCACAGTAGTTTTATTTATTAAAAGTTGTTTGTGTTTTTATCAACACCCTTTTTTAAAACCGATTCTAGTGTTCCTATTTTACTTTACAGTGACAAATAAATTCTTCCAGTTTACTTCTCTTTAGTCCACCCTTCTCCTTAATTAATATTATCATTATATAAATTTTAACAATGTCCTCTTTTATATTTAAAAAAAAAAGTCCAACAAGTTTACCTTTATTATTCTAAATGAGCTAGGTGATAAGGATTAGTAGAATGAACACCTTCATGAAAATATAGTTTTATTTAGTCAATGGATAAGTTGACCAAGATCTATAGTAGAAATAAAACCACCTTTATCATCTTTTAGTTGTTCCTTTTATAAAATTTTGCATGACAATTATGTTACTGATAAGTTGTTGACTTTGTACAATTCTGTTTAGAATAGTAATTAAATATTTCGCCACGAATTATGGGTAGTTTTCCTAGCACCATGACTTGCATTGTCTATGAGTGATGTAGTTAATAAATTGGCCGTGTGCACTGATTAACGATGCACGAGGTTAATTAAGTGGCTAGAGATATCGTGTGTGTCGAATAGTTAATGTAAACGAGACCTGTTTCTCACACAAAACTCCATAATGGAATTAAGACTCGTTGAGTTGACTCTTTGCGCGCACTAAATTGTATGTAATAGATGATGGATTTAGATATTTAGTTTCTGATTGTTTAATTTTGTTCTTGAGTGATTGTTTAAACTTAGTTTATTTCTTATGTGCATGAAAATTTAAGGTATTGAATGATGTATTGCATAATGTTTAGATTTTACTTCTTGATCGCCATGAAGCGTCAATGTAATGAATGGTTGTCGGTTATTTACTTCTTGCGCCATGAAAAATAGAATGATGAAATGGAGGATTGTTGATGCTGTAGATTAGCTAATTTCTTGGATTGATTGTGTGGGTGGGATGTAGACACCTCCTTGTTCCTCAGAACAATCGCCAACCTTGAGACCTTAAATGGTCAAAATTGATGGGAACATGGGCTTGAGTGTTTCTTATGTGTCCTGGAGGTCCTAACCATTGCTGGGTAGGATGGGCGGGTAGTCATTCTTATTCTTCGTCGATTGAGTGTCGTACATTGCTTCCAATTGCTTGATGTGCTTTTATGTTAGGTCGCTATGTTGTGTGAGTTGCATGCATTGTGTTCGTTGTCATGTTGTGTTGTTGAGTATAATGTCATTATTGCCTTCCTACGTACACACAAAAAGAAAAATTTTGCACTTGTTATGTGAGGCTTGTCGTCGTAACGAATTGGGAGGATGTTACATGTAGTCACCCTACGAATCATCTCTAATGTGCTATCCTTACCATCGGTGCCCTTTGCATGTTGCTGATGTCTTGATGGCATTTTATGACTTCCAGTGTCTTGCGTTTTATGACTTAATATTTAAGTTGGATGAACAATTTGGTGGGACAATGTGAATACCATCACGATTTTCACCTTTGACTAGATATATATTAATATCCAGTGTTGAACATCGACTACACCCAATCGACAACAATTTACCTTTAGACTGTAAGTTTTACTTTTGTTCATCAACAACTTTATGTTGGACAAACCACAATTCATTTGATGACAACCGTTTTATAGTTGAGAATAAATTTTTATTAAAACAAATATCTAGACCGACCATATAGGAGGATAGCATTTGCTATTTTAGTTTCCTTTGACAACAACCCCTGCAATTTGTGGGACATAAATTTTAATGGAATGACAAGAGGGTTGTTTGTGCAACGATTCCATCCTTTACTCGCGTTTTCAGGGTTTTCTTGTACCTGCATTTTCTACGTTTTATATAGAAAACTCTTATATCTTTATCCAACGAACTCTTATAGCAAGTTATGAAGGAAATCATTGTAGTTTGAGTTTAACCTTCCCTTGATTTATATTTAAAAAATGATGTATTTACTCAGCATTGTCAGCCATGCTTTCATGGCAATTTATTAATGTTGTAGCGAATTATTTAATTATAGTAAGCATAACTGTACGACCGCATTAGGGGCAGTGAAACTTAATTGTATGACGACGATTGATATGTGAAAATAGCCATCTTTAATTACATTGTCTTTACTCAACAATTTTCTTTAATGTTATTAGACAACTTGTTACATATTAGTACGATTGATATAACCAGACACATGTTGTAAATTAATATCGTTAACAAGTGTTATAGTTGCAACTTTGTACATTGATATTGCTAATGTTGTTTATAACGTTAATTGCTAGGTTAGATTGTATTTAATAATTAATTTAGAAATGCCAATTATGATTGTAATTAATGTTAAATTAGATTGGCGTGTATTGACTAAATTGTAATTTAGACATGCTGAATTAGAGTATGAGAAATGTTAATTTAGATTTGTAATTATTGACTAAATTAGACGTGATTAATGGTTTGGGTAGTTGGCGAAGTTGTGTAATAGCTTTCTCTCTCTCATTGACGTCTTATTGCATCTTGACGACCCGTTTCTAGGGGGGTGGGTGTAGTCTTGTGTCATCTATTCCGGTCTCCTAGCGCGTGGGTTGGTCTTGAGTCTATGGTCCAGATAGAACTTGTTTTCTCCAGGGTTATTTCCGTGCCTCTCATCTGGGGACGACATGATTCCTGATGAGGGGATCATGGTGCACCCTATTGGATAGAGGCGAATGCTATCGTGGCCAAAGTCTGTGCTTCCCGTGTGAGTGTTGTTGACTCTTGTAAGTTGTTTTTAACGCTTAGGTTTTAACGCCTTCATGCGTTGGTTCGTGCGCCTTGAAGTTCTAGTCATTGGTCATCAAGGCCATTGTGTTGGGAGGGGATGTTGTCCCTTAGCTCGTAGGCACGGTCTTGTTTGTGTTGGGTGGGTAGTCGTTTCTCCTTGTTGTTCTACGCACGTTTCGCCCAGTTTCTCTTGAGTCAGTGCGTGGAGTCATAGTTTCCTGTTGCCTGGACTGTGTGCTTGCGTTCATTGTTAGTTGTGTGGTTAAACTGTTTCCGGTGTCGCCTTATTGCCTAAAAAAAATAAAAAAATTGCACTTATGCTTCACTTGTAGTCGTAACGAAGGGGATGTTACAACACATCCCGACTGGTACACTTTTCCGAGCTCTTGGCGAGTGATAGTGGTTTCTTGGCGAGTGTTAGTGAGTGATAGTGAGCTCTTAGAGAGGGCGATATGGGCGGTCGTGTTGGCACGATCAAGCATACGTGTTGGAGGTCCTGAGAGCGGTCGTGTTGGCGCACGGTCCTGCGGGTGGATGGGTGGTCAGAGCTGCAGGTAAGACTAAAATTTAGTTTTCAATTTCAATTTAAATTTTAATTGAATGAAATTTTTTGACTTGGCCATGAGCTGTGACTTGGCCACGAGGGGCCAGCTCTATGGCCAAGCCGTTGGTGTACCCACAGCTTGGCCACAAGGCTGCCCCCCCGTGGACAAGTAACAACCCATGGACTACGACTTGGCCGCGGGGGGCCAACCCTGTGGCCAAGCTGTGGGCGTGCATGGTACTGTGCAATATTTATGTTAATTCTTTATTTGTTAATTAGTATTTAATTGCACAACATAGTTTTATATTACTGTTAGTTTTAGATTTAATATATTTTTGTGTAATATATTTGTTAATTAGTTTTTAATTACACAATATATTTCTAATTAGTATATTTAATTACATTAGTATAATTAATTAGTATATTTAATTAGTATAATTAATTAGTATATTTAATTAGTATATTTTATATTTTTATCTTTTTCTGTAAATATAAATTTGTTCTTATAACAAATAAATCTGTAAATATAAAAGATATGTAAATATAGATATATCTTAGTGCAATTATATCTAACTACATTGAATTATAAAGCATTTACTGCCACTAAAAACATTTGTTAATTAGTATTTAATTACACAACATATTTTTATATTTCTGTTAGTTTTAATATATTTGTTAATTAATTTTTAATTACACAATATATTTTTAATTAGTATATTTAATTACACAATATGTTAATTTTAGTTTTGTTAGTTAGTATTTAGATTTTATATTTAGAATCTTTTTCTTTTTCTTTAAATATAAATCTGTTCTTATATTTACAAATAAATCTGTAAATATAACAGATAAATATGTAAATATAACAGATATGTAAATATAGATATATCTTAGTACAGTTAGATCTAACTACATTGAATTATAAATCATTTATTGCCACTAAAATCAAATTATACATCTAATTACATGAATTATACATAATTTACTGTCACTAAAAACAAATTATACATCTAAGTTCAACTATTGCATTGCAAATTGCAATCTTAGATTAATTACATTGCTCTGAATCTATCATTCAAAATTACAATTTAAACAACTCAAACTAATACTGAATGATTCTTGGTCAATTAGATTTCTACATATACAAAATAATTTGATAATTCGAGTGCCCAACAAATATACATATTCATTTGATCATTTGAGTGCCCAACAAATATACATATAACTGCGGCACATTACTATCTATCTTATAATTTATAATGGAATATATATTTTTTTTATAAGTAATAATTTATATATAAGGAGCCTTCAAAAAACCAGAGTTACAAAGTGTGCAGTAGTGCCATATTGTAATAAATGAACTGCCCTGCGGGGAAACCAGTTCAGCTAGTCAGTGTTGGGATCAAAATGACTACCAATCTTACAAAAACTGAAAAACAGAGCGAAGAAGTAAACTAAAGTCATAAGTAAAATGCTAATACTGGCCTTCATGAGGCCACAAAAGACCCATGTGTTGGTCATACACTTGGCTTGTAAACTAGCCAGCTAGGCAGAGAGGTGGTGTGGGTTGCAAGGTCCCATAGCTCCTCTTCGACAACTGCCCCTCTCCATTCCATTTGCTCATGCGTATTGGTGCCCGAGTCACCCATTTCCAGTCTGTTGTCTGGCCATGTGCCTCCCACTTCCCTGGGCGCATGCAAGCCCAATACTGCTGCAACATATGCCTCGGGAGTTTCTCCTTCTGTGGGCATGCATTCCTCGTTCATGGCCACGTGCATGGCTTGCCTAGAGTCGCCACCTCCTGTGGGAATCCCCTTTTCACTTGAGTCTCCTGTATGTGTGTGATTTTCTTCCCTCACTGCTTCTGGTGTGAAGTGGAAGGCCCCTTGGAAGGTGGAGAGGATTTGGAGGAGTGCAAAGGTATTCCCATCCAGTAGCTCCAGTCGAAACTGAAGGTCATCCAGGCCCTGTCGAAGCTCGAATACCAACCCCTAGAGAATGGCCAAGCTATCCTGCAATTTCGAGTCTGGCACTAAATCTGAAAAGGAGTGTGGCCAGGCTGAGGTTCCTATAGAAGAGGTGGTGCTTCCAAGGGTGGGCGAGTGGAGGAGGCCTCTGATGGAGCCGGTGTGCTGGCTGGTGAATTTGGTGGTACTGCAGGAGGAACCCAAGATGAGGAGGCTCTATTAAGGATGGGTTCTGAGGTAAAACCAAGCGATCTATCAGAGAGTGCCAACCCCTCAAGCCGGGAAGCGGGAGGGGAGGAGGTGGCGAGTGGTGCTTGTTTAGACTGCGAGGAATACTAGGAGTGTGAGAGGTTGCAGGCACCCGAGCGAGGACCAAATGAGGCCGTTGTGGTTTCCAGGGCGAGCCTCTCCTTGGATTTCCTCTATGTCTCGCCATTTTGACGATCCAGGGGGAGAAGGTGAAAGCAGGAAAAGATCCCAGATGGTCGAGGAGGAGCTGGAAAAAAAGACGATTGCAGGAGAGCGCAACGAAGGAGGGAGGCTGGAATGAGGCATGGATTCACGGATGATGAAGAAGAAGGCGATGTCGCACGCGCAGAGTAAAGGCGAATTCAATGAGTAGAGCCATGGAGGGGACAACTTGAGGAGGTCAGGTGCACCAGGCTTAGTTGTGCCTGTGACATTGTATGGGGGAGTTAAATGCATGGGGGTGGCGGTGGTGCATGCCACACTTCAGTCACATGGAAATCGCCATGCTGGCCTCTTCGTGCCTCCTCCAAGTGCCATGTGTCCCACACTATCACCCCATCCGGGGGTCTATCCACTGCCGTGGATTTTTCAGTGCATTGTTTGTTGGAATTATTAATACAACTGAGAGGGGGGGGTGAGTCAGTTGTATGTGAGCTTAAACAATTTTATGTCTGTTAAAACATTATTAATCTTTATTCAAGTGGTCATCAACAATATACATCATATCAACAGTAACAATAAAGAACAACATTCACACATAAAGTATACACAGAGACAGATTTTCAGGAGGAAACCCATAAAGGGAGAAAACCTCTTCTTCTTCGAAATGATAGGCAGTTTTTTAAGTTCTGTACATCATCTGTAATTGAGCACCAACTCAATGTGAGGCCGCAACCTCTGTTTTACAAGCTGCAACTTGTTTGAGAGCACCAACTCTCTGGTTTTTCTAGCACCCACTAGAAGGAAGCAACAACTCCCTGAATATTCCAGCACCAACTGGATGGAAGCACCAACTTCCTGAATGTTCCAGCACCAACTGGATGGAAGCACCAACTTCCAGTTACACAGGCTCCAACCTGTATAACAAAGAACACTTGTTCTCCCTTGCACCACCCTGCCACCCTGGTTTCTCTGGTTGCAACCAGATGGAAGCTACAACTCCCTATGTTCAAGCACCCAATTGAACTTATGAGGACAACAATCCTCCCTAGCACCTCCCAACCTCCCTAGAATATGAATGGCTAAGAATAAATACACAAACAACTTATGCAGATATGTCACCTCTTACCTATCTTTCTTTGTTTTATAAATCTGGTCTTCTATCTTCTTTTCTACAATTCTTCTCTTCCTCTGTATGTTTAGCAGGTCTGCTCTGCATCAACTTTTTGTGTCATTCTGCTCTGCTTTTTCTCTTTCTGTCATTTTGCTCCACTTTTTCTCTTTCTGTCATTTTTCTCTGCTTCTGCTTTGTGTGTCATCTCACTCTGCACATTTTCTAAATCTCATACTACACATCTTCTCATTTTCCCTTTCTTACCATTTCATTGTTTTCTCATACGAAATAGCCCACCGTACACAGTCTGTCTCATCTTATTTTATACACACCTACACGACGGTTCAACTTCCCAACTCCTTAGACAAAGAGAAGACAACTGTCCGAGCAACTGAAACGCCAACTGAAACGCTAACTGATTTGCAATCATGAGTCCGTTTTGCTAACAGATTCCAAACTAAGGAGTTAACTGTGAGAGAGAACAGTAACCCTCCGATCAATACTTGATCCGACGGTTCAAATCTAATCAAGATTTTACACATCGCAATTTCGACACTCTTGGCGTTCATAGTTTTTGTCACTTACAAATCCCGATCCCTGAAACTCCGTGAAGAAGTCAGATCAACGGTCCAGATCATTTATTGATCTGATGGTTCAGATCCAATCGAGATTTTACACATCACGATTTCAACACTCTTGGTGTTCATATTTTTTGTCACTTACAAATCCCGATCCCCGAAACTCCGTGAAGAAGTCAGATCAACGATCCAGATCATTTCTTGATCTGACGGTTCAGATTCAATCGTGATTTCGCATATCGTGAAATCAACATTCTTGTTGCATTGTGTTCTCTGCCTCTAGATGTTGCGATTCACAAAACTTCGATAAGGGGTTAGATCAACGGTCCAGATATGAGCTTGATTCAACGACTGTGATTGAATCGCGATTTCACATATCGTGATATCGGGATTCCTGTTGCATTGTATCTTTGACATCTCCACCACGCGATCCTCGAAACTCCGACATGGTGTAAGTCTGCTGACGTCACACATGTTAAATAACTACCACGTGTCACCCTGATTCGTGACTTACATGTGCTTGGCACGTTGAATCAGTCTGACACTTGTCATTACCTAGTTGTGCCACGTGTTCCTAGCTGACGTGGTTTGCTGACGTAAGTCAGATCAAACGGTCCAGATGTGATCTTGATTTGACGACTCAGATTACGTCGCGATTTTGCATATCGTGAAATCGGGATTTCAGATGTCAATAATCTTTGACATGTCCAACTCTCGATCCCCGAAACTCCAACAATGGCTGGTATCAACAGTCCAGAATCAATCTTGATCTGACAGCTCAGATGAAGTCGCAATTTTGCAAATCGCGATTACGCCCGCTTCTCCTTGTACTTTAAAGAGTGTGCAGGTTATCCTTGATCCAACAATGGTCGGGTCTTGCGCTTGGATCTAACGACTGAGCTCTTTCCGCCTCTTCAGTGCACTCATCTTGTAGTCATTCAGATCTGACGACCCTCATTCTTTCGGGAAATTTGAATGGGATTCAACGATCACTGACTCTTCTCCTCCCGATTATTGCTGCACTACTAGTCATCGCTGTTGTACTTAAGCCATCACCACTAATGTACTTGCCATCAATGACAAGTATATGTTTCCTGTAAATATGCTAACAATCCTCTGTACATTCTTCCTGTACTCATGCCATTCGCTGTCTGTTACATATTTGCCAACAATCTCCCCCTTTGGCATTGATGGAAACACAAGTACCCACATGCATTCAGACTCAACTCCACAAGCACCCACATGCATTCGGACTCAACTCTCCCACATGCATTCGGACTCAACTCTCCCACATGCATTCGGACTCAACTCTCCTGAACTCTTTTCTCCCTCTTTGACATCAATGTTAAAGAAGAAACATTCTTCCCCTGATCTTGTCGCAAAACATACTCCCCCTGTCGACTATAAGCATTTTGGAAATACACCAGATATTCAAGAAGTACTCCCCCTGACCAGGTGAACAGATTAGACACAAGAGATTATAACCCCCAACTTTTGACAAAGGTATCCAAAATGGGTCGTTGCTAATGGTTTAGTAAAGATATCAGCAATCTGTTCTGTGGAAGGTATATAATTCAGTTAAACAGTTCTGTTTGTAGCTTGTTCTCTGAGAAAATGGTACTTGAGTCTTGGAATGAAGAACATGATTCTTGGATACACTAATGGCACTAGTGTTGTCACAATGAATTGGAATAGGATCAGTGTAGGTTATCTTCAGATCTGCAAGAGTTTGTATCATCCATAAGATTTGTGTGCAGCAAGTAGCAGCAACAATGTATTCTGCCTCT
>JZKD02S2141217.1:132003-147388 GCA_000966675.3 Picea glauca
CTTTATTTTCATAAAGCACTTATGTAATAAAGTGAAATTCACTTTAATTTTAAATGAGACATTTTGGAGGGAATGGATCATGACCCTTGATCTTGAAAAAGGCAAGATCTAATCTTGGCCTTTTGATCTAGGGTTGGGAAGGTGAAAAGACACTTTTGGGGGGGAAAGTCATTTTTGGATTATAAAAGAATGCATTGGGTAGTGTGCAAGACATGTGGTGAAGACATTGGGAGGATGTTGAGAGCACATCGAGAAGAGAGTTAGAGAGATTTTTTGAGCATGCTTGAGAGAGGAAAGTGAGTAGCAAAGAGGGCACATTTTTCGAGGAAAGTGGGCACGTTTCCCAAGAAATTTTTTCTGAGAACTTTCGACTGAAATATTTTTCTACTGTGGGAGGCTGTACTGTACGGATCCATACAGCTGTATGGATTTGGCATGGAAATCGAGGTGATTTTTGGCACGGATTTCAAGGCAAATTTCAGTTTTTTGTTCACTGTTTTTGGGCCGTACGGAACAGTCCGTACAATTGACCGTGGGCATGGAAAATGAGGCAGAAAAGGCCGAACAATGGTATAGTTTTGGCATGGAAAATGAGGCATATTTCTGTGGGACAGTTTTGGTGCTGTGAGGTATTTTCGTTGGCTAGAAATGTGATTTTGCTGTTGTTTTGTACTTTCCTGAAGCATAATAATAAGATCTCTCTCTCTCTCTCTCTCTCTCTCTCGTTGGGTTTCCCCACATTGGGGTTTTCCTTGGCATTTGCCTAAATTTCTGAGTGTTATTGGGTTGCTGTCCACTATGTTTTTCCGCTGCATATTTTTTCTTAGCAATGTGTATTTCTGCTTATGGAAATTTCTAAATGTGGGTTTTTTGCATTTCTGAAATTTATGAAGACAATTATCATTGGTTTGCTAAGTGTTTGACAAAATTTCAGTTTGTTGATTTTAGTCATTAGAAAATCTACATGGTATCAGAGCTTGTGCTTTGAAGTTCAGTGGGCAACATTTTGACACTTGGGATAGCAAGTGATTTGATGTTGTGTTTTCTTGAAGAAGGCAGAAAAGGTTCTTTGTCAGGTGGACAAAGATGACTTCCGACATCAGGTTTGAAGATAGATTAGAGGGGATCTCCAACTACCTGCAGTGGAAGGTTAGAATCAACAGTGTTCTCAAGGAGAAAAAATTGTGGCCATTTGCGAACACCGTCGTAACTATTCCTACAGATCCCATAGCTCTTGATGTTCATGAGGTGAGGGAAGCCAAGACTCAGAGAATCATCTTGGACGGGGTCAAAGACCACCTTATTCCACATTTGGCTGAGAAGAAGACAACCAATGAAATGTGGGTTGCACTGAAAGGCCTGTATGAGGCTAAGAACGAGAACCGTATAATGGCTCTCCGAGACAAGTTGCATGGAACTAGGATGGTCAAAGAAGAGAGTGTGGCCACCTACCTCACTCGGGTTGCATAGGTGAAGGACGAGTTGGCAGCTATTGGAGAAGTCATTCCTGACTCAGAGTTGGTGCAGATATCCCTTAAAGGATTCACCAAGGAGTGAGAGGTTTTCGTCAAGTGTGTGGTGGGGAGAGAGAAGCTCCCTGACTGGAGAAGATTATGGGATGATTTTACGCAGGAGGAGATCCGAGAGAGGTATCTAGAAAAGGCATTGGACAGTGAAGACGACAAGAATGTTGCTCTTATGGGAAAATGCAATAAGAAGGACATGAGCAAGGTGAAATGCTTTGCATGTCACAAGACTAGGCACTATGCTAGTCAATGTCCGAACAAGAAGAAGAAGAAACCAGAACCAGTGGTGTCAGCTTCAGCAGAAGTTGTAGAGTTTACTCAGAGATTTGAGAAGGAATTTTCTCTCATGGTTGGTTCCATGGGCAGTGGATGCCTAGTGTTTGAGGACATTGAATCTTGGTTTGTGGACAGTGGTGCTTCTTGGCACATGACTGGGTTAAGGTCAGGTTTCCTCGATCTTACAGAGATAGACTCAGACTGTAGTGTGAATTTTGAAACCGATCCACAACATGCAGTAAAGGGGGTTGGAAGGATGAGATTCCAACTAGAGTCAGGAGGTCTTCTGGAGGTTGGCGAGGTGTTATATGTTCCAGAATTGACACTTTATTTTCTCTTAGTGTCATCTTTGGATGAGAGTGGATTTGGAGTTGTTTGCAACAGTGGGCATGTGTTTTTGTATCATGTGGGAGCAACTGCTGACACAACAGTAATGCTTGGTGTCAAGTGTGAGGGCTTGTATAGGTTGTTGGGTAGACCTGTGTTGGGGTCCAGTGGATTTCTGGAGTCAGATTCCGTGTCAGAGGGTTGGCAGGTAGCACGGGAGAGAGAGAGTTGATACACGACACTCAGTCTTCTTCCGGGACTCTCAAGGGACTCAACAGGCATGAGTCGACACAGTTGGATGCTCAGGAGAGTATGCAGTCTCCTAGGAGCATGTCTTCAGTTCGTGGTACAATGGAGGTAGCAACAAAGGCTTCCAGTGCAGTGGGAGTAGTGGCTTCATCTTCAGAGGGAGCATAGACTTCTAGTATAGAGGGAGAAGCTATGGCAGCTGATGAGATGGAGACATATTCTGGTGGTGATACTAGAAGTACCTCCCTCGCTAAGAGGGAGTGTTAGATTTTGTAGCTCGGAAGGTACTCCACATGTTTTGTCTTGTATGCGGATGTTACCTTAATATTTTCACTACCAAGCACTTGACTTTGTAATAGTTTTTATAAAGTTGTTTTAAGTGGTTCTTTTAGTAAAGTGACTTTTTANNTAAAGTGTACCTTCTATTTTTAAAGTGACTTTATTTTCATAAAGCACTTATGTAATAAAGTGAAATTCACTTTAATTTTAAATGAGACATTTTGGAGGGAATGGATCATGACCCTTGATCTTGAAAAACGCAAGATCTAATCTTGGCCTTTGAATCTAGGGTTGGGAAGGTGAAAAAACACTTTTGGGGGGGAAAGTCATTTTTGGATTATAAAATAATGCATTGGGTAGTGTGCAAGACATGTGGTGAAGACATCGGGAGGATGTTGAGAGCACATTGAGAAGAGAGTTAGAGAGATTTTTTGAGCATGCTTGAGAGAGGAAAATGAGCAGCAAAGAGGGCATGTTTTTCGAGGAAAGTGGACATGTTTCTCGAGAATTTTTTTTCGAGAATTTTCGGCCGAAATATTTTTCTACTGTGGGAGGCCGTATTGTACGGATCCGTACAGTCCGTACAACAGTACGGATTTGGCATGAAAATTGAGGTGATTTTGGCATGAATTTCGAAGCAGATTTCAGTTTTTTGTTCGTTGTTTTTGGGCCGTACGAAACATTCCATACAACTGACTATGGACACGAAAAATGAGGCAGAAAAGGTTGGACAACGGTATGGTTTTGGCACAGAAAATGAGGCAGATTTCTGTGGGACAGTTTTGGTGCTGTGAGGTATTTTCCTTGGCTAGAAATGTGATTTTGCTTCCGTTTTGTACTTTCCTGAAGCATAATAATAAGATCTCTCTCTCTCTCTCTCTTGTTGGGTTTCCCCACATTGGGGTTCTCCCTGGCATTTGCCTAAATTTCTGAGTGTTATTGGTTTGTTGTCCACTATGTTTTTCCACTGCATATTTTTGCTTAGCAATGTGTATTTCTGCTTATGGAAATTTCTAAATGTGGTTTTTTTTCATTTCTAAAATTTATGAAGACAATTATTGTTGGTTTGCTAAGTGTTTGACAACATTTCAGTTCGCTGATTTTAGTCATTAGAAAATATACAAGTTCCTCCTTTTTTTTCATCTAGTTTGCGTATCAGGTTGAAGTCTCCCCCTACAATCCATCTGCTGTCCTTGGTTAAGATAGAGAAGTACTCCATATTTCTGAGGAAGGCTTGCTTATCCCTGGTACTGGCTGGTCCATAGACATTGGAGAGGTGGCCAGGTTTATTGGAGACGATGAGCCTGTAGGCGGTCGTGATGGACCATTTGGTCGCGATGAAGGTTTCCATAATGGTTGTGCTGGGGTTCCAGAGTACAGCTAGGCCTCCGGCTGTGCCTGTGGCCACTATGGATACTGCTTTCCCTTGCTTCCAACAGTAGGGGATAAGCTTATATATGTCTTGAGTAGCACATTTTGTTTCTTGGAGCAATATTATGTCCGGTTTCTCTGCTAAGATCAAATCTTGTAGCAGTTTTTGCTTGCTATGCCCATTGAGACCTCTTATATTACAGGAGAGGATATTCATGAGGAGGAGGGGGAGGGGAGAGTGGGAAAGCTGTCTAAGATGAGGTGGATCTTCCCGGAGTTCACCATGAAGTGACCTATCTCTTGTATGAGCTTGTTCGCCGACTTCCTTCCTCTTCTCTTTTCATCTTTTTGGGGTTTTCTCTGATCCTTTGGCTGGTTCACTTGTATTCCCAAACCCTTGCTGGATTTGGCTTTGGATCCAACTGAGGAGTTAAGGAAGACCTTGTTCACTTTTCCTAGTTGATCTGGAGGTATGGTGTATAGTTTCTGGTGTCAATATGCATGCTCCAGGTGCTCCAGGTCCACACCTGCTAGTTCCTGCTCATTGAGGTCCATCTCAGCATCCCCATCTGCTGTTTCCAAGTGATCCTCTATTCGAGTTGTGGGGTCTGTTGATGAAATGTTTGGATTCGTCTCCGACATTGATCCCTCTTTCCCTTTGCCTGTTTGATGGGGTATTTTCTCAGTCTGCACCTCTTTGAGGTCCGAGGGGTTCTTCGGTTGATCTTGTAGGATCGCATATTTGTTGCTGGTGGATGGATCTTTACTTGCCTGGGTTTCATGCTTTCTTCCTCCTTGTCTGCGCTTTCCAGGCGCGTGAGAAAATCCATCCTTGTCTTTGCCGGTATCTGAATTCCCCTCTTTGGTTGTGGCATTGAGGGGGCATTCTCTGAAGAGATGCCCATGCTCATGGCATTTCCTACATCTGAACGGAATAAGATCATAGTCAATGGTTTGCAACCAATCCTCAATATGGTATTCTAGGACTATGGATCTCGGGAGCGGCTTGGCTATATTAAGGTATACACAAATGCGTGCATATGAGGTGTATCGTCTTTGCTTAGTGGCCTCTTAAGATTTGACATAGATGCCAATGGTGTTACTTATGCCTGCAAGAACCTCCTCCAGCCATAATTCTTGAGGTAGGGAATATAGTCTGATCCACACTGATGCATGTGCGAAGTCTTCCGTATCAGGGCTAAATTTCTTTGTCCAGAACCTTAAGAAGAGTCCCGCTGAGTTGAAAAAATACGACCCTCCGTAAAAAATGCGGTTTCGGTCCTCGAGGTTGTGCAGGATGATGGTGAAGAAACCCTTGGATCCCAGTTGTATTTCATAATGTCCTTTGGGCTTCCACTAGTGCTATATCCATTTGACCAGGTCCCTTTCCAAGGGCTAGAACCCTAAAAATTTACCTACTAAGGCATAATCTCTCATATATTGCTTCTGCTCCTCAATGCGGGGAGAACTTACAATGTATTTCAGGGCATGTGGTGCTTGTGGGATACACTTGCCTGGTAGCCATGACCTTGACACACTTGTAGGTGCTGGCTCTTTCCCTGAATCAATGTCCATATCCTTGTATTTGAAGGTTCCTTTGGCCAATAACTTAGATCGTAGATCGGGGGGAGGTTCGAAGGTGGGCCGCTTGGAGCCTTCTCCCATGCTTCCATTCACCATTGTCTGGCTATACGTGGCACCTGTCGACCCTCCCTCCTTCAGAGGTATGCGCCCTAATGGGGCGATCAATTGTACCAGAGTAGCAGAAACCCTAAACCCTAGCTTGGTGCCACAACAAAAACTATTTATAATGGAATATTTGTGAACTATACATACAATGGAATATTTTTAAAACATATTTATTTATTTATTTATTTAATAAATTTAAAAATAAAATAGGAAGACAATTTAAAAATTGCATGTTTATACGTTCAAATTATACACACACAATAAATTTATAAACAATATGGATTTACTTAAAAATGGGAATTTGATATAGACATTAATAAATAATTTATAAACAATATGGATTTAGTGAATTTGATATAGACATTTAACAATCAAATATTAAGTTTTTAAATTTGATATAGACATTTAACAATCAAATATTAAGTTTTTAAATTTGATATAGACATTTAACAATCAAATATTAAGAATAGAGTAAGCATTTAAGTGATTAGTCTGTGCCTGAGCAGTCGGCCAGGAGCCGAATCGACTATCTTTCACTCCAGTGTTAAAGATTTAGATTCAAATGCCCTGCTTTTCTGTGCATAGATAATCTCTTATTAAAATTGGTTGTGACTTGGACATGGGGGGATAGACCTATGGCCAAGTTGTGGGCATGCCCACGACTTGGCCACATGGATGGACCCTCGCGGCTAAGTCACAATCATTTCAAACGTTTTGTATTTTATACAAATTTCATAAAAATTTCAAACTGTCCAACTTTTATTTCAAACGTTTTGTATTTTATAAAAAAATTCATATCTTTAGGAATTCAATTTATAAATCCATTTTTACATATTTAATATTAGAGTATCATAAGTTATAAATATTATTTTACAGATTGTTGATTCTGGAATTCCTTGCTGTAGTAACCACTTTATCCTGCCTCAATTATTTCTCCACTTTGATTAATGCCTATTTCAGTTTCTTCATATTGTCATGAGTCTTGGTCACATCTCTTTGTAAGAAATCAATTACCTACCTATTTAGATATGGTTTTTCCTTGAAATTCATCTGATCAACATTTAATGTAATATGGCTGGCTTTGTAGTCAACAACTAACTGGGTTTCACTTTTTTCAGTCTTTAGAACAACCAAATTCAACACTCACTTTTGATATGGCTCCACTTCAAAACCATAGACTCTTATCATAGTAAATTTCTAAAAAATGAACCAATCTCCCACTCTGGTGTTGTTTTGCAAATATTTTTCTTTTCTTTTATATTTTTATCTTTTTCTTTAAATATAAATTTTCTTATATTTAAAAATAAATCTGTAAATATAACAGATCTGTAAATATAATAGATCTGTAAATATAGATATATCTTAGTACAATTAGATCTAACTACATTGAATTATAAAGCATTTACTGCCACTAAAAACAAATTATACATCTAATTACAGGAATTATACATAATTTACTGTCACTAAAAACAAATTATACATCTAAGTTCAACTATTGCATTGCAAATTGCAATCTTAGATTAATTACATTGCTTTGAATCTATCATTCAAAATTACAATTTTAACAGCTAAAACTAACACTGAGCGATTCTTGGTCAATTAGATTTCTACATATACAAAATCATTTGATAATTCAAGTGCCCAACAAATATACATATTCATTTGATCATTTGAGTGCCCAACAAATATACATATAACTGCTGCACATTACTGTCTATCTTATAATTTATAATGGAATATTTGTGAAATATACATACAATGGAATATTTTTAAAACTTATATATTTAAATTTTTTTTAAATAAATTTAAAAATAAAATAGGAAGACAATTTAAAAATTACATGTTTATAAGTTCAAATTATACACACATAATAAATTTATAAACAATATGGATTTACTTAAAAATGTGAATTTGATATAGACATTAATAAATAATTTATAAACAATATGGATTTAGTGAATTTGATATAGACATTTAACAATCAAATATTAAGTTTTTAAATTTGATATAGACATTTAACAATCAAATATTAAGAATAGAGTAAGCATATAAGTGATTAGTCTGTGACTGAGCAGTCGGCCAGGAGTCGAATCAACTATATTTTAATCTGGTGTTAAGGATTTAGATTCAAATGCCCTGCTTTTTTGTGCATAGATAATTTTTTATTAAAATTGGTTGTGACTTGGCCGCGGGGGGATAGCCCTGTGGCTAAGCTGTGGGCACGCCCACGACTTGGCCACATGGCTAGACCCTCACGTCCAAGTCACAGTCATTTCAAATGTTTTGTATTTTATAAAAATTTCAAACTGTCCAACTTTTTATTTCAAACGTTTTGTATTTTATAAAAAAATCATATCTTTAGGAATTCAATTTATAAATCCATTTTTACATATTTAATATTAGAGTATCATAAGTTATAAATATTATTTTACAGATTGTTGATTATGGAATTCCTTGCTGTAGTAACCACTTTATCCTGCCTCAGCTATTTCTCCACTTTGATTAATGCCTATTTCAATTTCTTCATATTGTCACGAGTCTTGGTCACATCTCTTTGTAAGACATCAATGACCTACCTATGTAGATTTGGTTTGTCCTTGAAATTCATCTAATCAACATTTAATGTAATATGGTTGTCTTTGTAGTCAACAAATGACCGAGTTTCACTTTTTTCAGTCTTTAGAAAAACCAAATTCAACACTCACTTTCGATATGGCTCCTCTTAAAAAACATAGACTCTTATCATAGTAAACTCCCTAAAAAGAAACCAATCTCCCACTCTGGTGTCGTTTTGAAACTGTAGTGACCCTTTGACTAAAGGAATTATTATAACGAATACTTCATTGTGGATAATAAAATCTAATATAGACATAAAAGAGTTTACATACTACAAAAAACCTTCACTGGTGACATGTTCTCTTACCATAGGCAACCACTCAATGGTTGGGAGAGCAACATGTTGGCTGGTCATTCACCATCCTAGACTTAAAATAACCCATATGTGAGTAGTTTTGATGGATTAACATATGGATCAAGTGAGATTGGTACCTGAATGACCTGGTGCCCCTAAAATCTAAAAAATGTTGGTGCATTGCATTTGCTTAGAACTTGCAGAAGTCAAACTTTATAAAGGAATGATTCTTGGGGTGTGACAAGGCTACTAGGAAACCCAAAAACAATGGTATCCATTATAAAAATATAATTGAGACATAGGATAAAAAAGGTAACAACACTTTTTACTTGAATAGGATAACAATTTTTATTTGAATCATGGCAACAACAATTTTGGACATAGGATAAAAAATGTAAGAGGAGTATGGGAGAGAAGTAGTAGGCATAAAGTTTACTTGAATTATATGACTCTTAATAAACTTATCGTTCTATATATCCGATATATTAACCATTCACTTAAAGTATGTGATCCAAATTAGACCTTTGGTATAACTAGCTCTTATATCCTGAACACTAAGACATATTACTATAACATATTACATTGTAATATGTTATGAAGAATCTGCATTAATATAGCTCACTCAACAAATAGAAACAAACTTTGAAACATAGGTAATATATTCACTAAAGGCATTCCCTCAACTTCCAGAACAAATACACTGAAATATGTAACAATCACTTTGCATTGATATCAAAATTGATAAAAGACGGACCAATATTTCATGTCAAAGCCTCATTTACAAAGTTAGAAGAAAGAACATTTTTAAATACATTTCACAGTTTACATTTTATAGTTTACAGTTTGTTTGAATTAGATGACTCTTAATAAACTTATCGTTCTATATATGTGATATATTAACCCATTCGCTTAAAGTATGTGATCCAAATCAGACCTTTGGTATAACTAGTTCTTATATCCTGAACACTAAGACATATTACTATAACATATTACATTGTAATATGTTATGCAGAATCTGCATTAATATAGCTCACTCAACAAATAAAAACAAACTTTGAAACATAGGTAGTATATTCACCGAAGTCATTCCCTCAAGCTCCAGAACAAGTACATCGAAATATGTAACAATATTTTCATTGATAGAAAAATTGATAAAAGATAGACCAACATTTCATGTCAAAGCCCCATTTACAAAGTTAGAAGAAAGAACAGTTTTAAATACATTTCATAGTTTACATTTTACATTTTACAGTTGGTTTTAATTAGATGACTCTTAATAAACTTATCATTCTATATATGTGATATATTAAACCATTCGCTTAAAGTATGTGATCCAAATCAGACCTTTGGTATAACTAGCTCTTATATCCTAAACACTAAGACATATTACTATAACATATTACATTGTAATATGTTATGAAAAATCTGCGTTAATATAGCACTCAAAAAATAGAAAACAAATAGTGAAACATAGGTAGTATATTCACTGTAGTCATTCCTTCAACCTCAAGAATAGATACACTGAAATATGTAAAAAAAACACAATGAAAAGCTCATAGCAGAAATGCAATTTGAACTTGCATCTTCATTCAAGAAAGTAAAAAATGCAATTTGAACTTGCATCTCCGTTTAGAAAGTCAAATGATTCAACAATTCTTGTGATTAGTGGCCTATACCTTAGATTGAGACTCTGTACACTCTTAACTATATTGTAATATTCACATAGCTCATACGGGTAAGATATGCAGATGATTCCATTGCTTTAGCTCTCTCTTAATCAGAATAAGTAAAACCCATATGTATTGGATAAGAGTATATACTATTTTAAAGATCCTTGTTAATGATCTATTACCCTTTTTATTTACACAAGCATTTGGTTGAAGGTAATGTTCTATTACCCTTTGTATCAGATAGTAGTTGAAGATGGTGATCTATTACCCTTTGTATTTACACAAGCATTGGAATCACATACAAGAGACCAAAACTAGGTGGCTTAAATAATTGATCACTTGGGACACATGGGCCTTAGTAGAAGACTCTCACCTTCACTCTAATTTTATCCCAGATCTAAATATGACCTTCCTCACCTTCATATCAAAGGAAGAGAAGGTGGAAAACCCCAAAAAATTTCTCTTAATTTCCCTCTGTAACATGATCTATAGAATCATCACTAAAGTCATCTATGTGGAGGGGAGACAAATCATCACTCTCTGAAAATTTCCAAAACACTCGGTATGCTCTTAAAATTTGATGTTTAAATCTCTCGATCAAATTATTACTTTCCCTTACCTTCCATTCTTACTTTTCAATCATGGTTAACTACTCCCCTTTTACTTTCTCCCCCTCCGATAGTGTCGATCCCCTCTCAACCTTCGTATTCATCTTGATGGATGAACATCCTGACAAAGCCATCAAAATGAGGACTTATTCTCAAATATCTAGATGTCCCCAGCTCATTCTATGGATATAAATGAAGTACTACAATCTATGGGCCCTCCTTTGGTGCAAGAGGTACTACCCTCTCATAGAGTCTCAAGACATGATCATACTTTAAGGAAAATTTTCAAGCTCTTTAATATGGAACAAAGTCTGAAAAAACAAAGATATTATCCACACTCATTATTTTTGGGAAGTCAAGGATGGAACCAATGCTTTATTTTGGGATGAAAAATGTCAAAAAATTCCTCCTTTCCACCACAATATGGAAATTCTTTCGAATGAACGTGAGTAGAATTTTCAACTTCTATCTGGCCTCGACCACGGCTTTATGCTGCATATTAGCTAGCAAATGTTTGACTGGATGTAATTTTGCATTGTATCATAAATTAATGATGTCATCGATTTAAAATTTAATTAGATGACAAATTTATTCCATCCAACCAAAAGAACATTTCTATTAATTTTGTCTTATTTTTTTTTCTTTCTTCATAATTTTTATTGGTCAATGTTGGAGATATTAACTCGTACTTGTCTTGTGCTTAACTTTTCATGAATTTCCAAAGGATACATATTGAACCAATATGTTGACACGATATTCTCCAAACATTCCTCGCAAATGCTCTAGGCTCTCCCAAGAAGGAAGAAGATGAACCCCTTCTTCGACTGAGATTCCAAGTGATCAACAACAATCTTGTCAGAGGAGATTATCAAACGAGTCTGTGAATAAATCAACTCCAAAATGTGCTCAAGAAATTCCTATGGATGCAGACTTCTTAGATAGGTTGCGCATTGATATTCTTACACCTGAGAATGTAGGGAATACCTCAGGACAAGAAAATATTTTTGGTAATTTTCTTTGACTTTGTTTATTTTTTTTGTATTTTTCTGTATTTAAACTTATGTCAAGTTAAATGTTGTAATTACTTTCAAATGTGTGTGTAAAAAATAAGTTTATAGCAAGGGACGAAAATGAAAGACATAGTGGGTGTCACGAAGATTCTAATGTTGGTGCAGAGGGTGAAGGTGGATTTAGGTGGCTGCGTTATCAATAAACATAAGATTACATGCCTACATTCACCTATCCTTCAGATGTTGGTGATGAACTTTCCTGGAAAGGGATTACTGAAGCAATGACTCTTGAGCGATTCTAAGGTGTTAAAAGAATGTTGAAAAATGATTTGGAGGTATTGGAATTCCCTCAGGAGAGTAAACAAAGCTTGCATATTGTTTTGCATTCATTGCAAAACTTTATGGACGCATATCAAAAGATGGGGCCAACCAATGAAAGTTTTATCGATCTAATGGAGCGGTGAAAGTCAGAGGTGATGGGCCCTGATAAATGAGAAACAATAAAAAATAAAGTTTAAAAAAAAAACACAATTTCGATGTTCAATTTCAAATATGGGCCAAAGTGAAAGATGTTGAAGGTGCAATATTTTAACACCCCGAAATTGCAGAACATCTATATAACAATTTTTTGGCAACATATGAGAAATTTTCATTGAACGATGAGGTTCCACACTATTTTGCAAAACACTTTTATGTAGAGTTTTTCATGGACATGCACCCTGATTATACTAGTCTACTGTCCGATTATTATGGGGCTGGTAAATGATGGACATAGGATAAAAAATGAGCATATCAAAAAATGACATTGCAAAGGCCTCCACGAGCTTTAGTATCTCTCCCAACATGAGCATTTTCTTCACATTCATAGTTGCGAGCTTCATCAGAGGTTGGAAAAAATTCTAGGAATGCAATCGGGGAAAATTTGGAAGCAATTTTTTATGGTGTTGATATTGGCTTGAACCATTAGCGAGCGAAAGCCAATTCCCGAGCCATATTTGTTTATAAAACAGATGCAGAGTTAAATACCATGTTAGTAGAAGATATTAAAGAGTATGCAATTTTTTTCCATAATGGTTGGAAGGTCATTCAAAATGATGACCTGAACAACAGATTGGTATGTATTCCAGTTAGTAAATTTTTGACACATTTTATGATAGTTTACTTCTAATTCTAGATTTAGATACATATCATTGTATCTATATAAATAATCGAGTTGTTATTTTCATTAATTGCAGTTTGAAGATATGTTAAATTAATCTCCAGTAAATAGGGGACTTGATTCCACAAGTTTAAATTTGGATGGGTTGAATTAGGTATGTGTTTTCTAATATCCACAGATAAACACTTTAATTGTTCAATCTCCAATATTTTGAATAAGATCAACAAAATTTATAATTTGGTATAAATGTGAACACATTGAATTCTAGATTTAGTTCTTAGTTTTGTTGTTCATAGATCCCTATTCCATCTCATATTATTTGACCATGCTTGTATCAATTCTCATTGGGAGAGTTTGAAGAGGGTGGGAGTTCACATGTATCATTACATGTGTTAAAATCATTTAAATTTAATGTGTTAAAATCATTTAAATTTAATTTTCAAATTTTCAATTTTGAAATGTGTTATATAGGGTAATGTGGAGAAGAGAGTACCTGAGAGTGTGTTTGGGAGGGAGATTGGGATTGAGGAAGAAGTGGAGGAAACACCCATACATGGGACTGATGCGTCAATTCATGATGATTCATAAATGTATGTTCATTGCACATTAGTGAGTTTTAATTTGCTTTTATGTTGGAGTTTTATATAGAAGTGTTCAAGCTTATGTTGAATAAGCTCATATTTTTTTTCTTTTATCAAATTTTTGTTTTCTCAAATTTTTAGTTTAGCCTTTCCTATTCGACGCTTTGATCAATTATTTTGAAATATATAGAACCCCTATATAAGATTATCATCATATTAAATGATACATTCAAATTTATTTAAGTTTAGATTATGATGAAGTTCTAATTTTGAATTTGAACATTTTATTATTTGAGAACAGACTCCATCCCACATCATAAAAGGAGAAGTTTCTAAATTTTCTCCGATTTCATTCCTTGTTTTCTTGTCAAAGAATGGTGTAGTATGGACATTTGTGTTTTCTACATACAAAGAAGCTAATTTCTTCTTGCCAGGGTATTGTAAAACTCTTAACTAAATTGGTTACTAACTACAAAAACCAACATTCAAGTAGATTTACAAATAAGCTATGTATATGTATATGTGAGCTAGCTCACACGTATTGTACATGTGAGCTAGCTCACAGATAATTTCAAGGAACATTTGATTATATGTAATATGAATACATCCCAAAGATGAAAGATTTAAATGGTTTTTGAGGAAAGACTTAATATATGTGAACAATTGTGTTTTCTTCATGTACATGAAAAATTATATGAGAACATCTATTCCACCGCAGAAAGAGGAGATAAGTATTTTCCAGATTTTTCGGAAGAATGGTTTTTAAAATGAAGATTTTTGAACTTTCATAGATATAAGTAATTTTTTGGAAGAATGACTTAATATGGAGATTTATGAGTCATTTAATTTGAAAATCGATTATGTAATTTGATTATATGACCACTGCAGAAGAGGAGAGAAGTATTTTACTGCTGAGGAGATTAGTATTTTACTACTGAGTAAATAAGATCACCTGGGATGAGAATTTCACCTGAAGGATTTGAGACTTTATCCACAAGGAGATAAATATTTCATTGGAAGAATGACTTAATATGAAGATTTGTGAACTTTATTCATACACAGTTTTATATTTATTTTCCTATTATTATCTAACTCTAAATACAATTTTTTTTTACCAAGAACACAAATTTTCTCTTTAATTTTAGATAAGATTTTACAAATTGTTTAAATCATGTATGCTTAATGTGGAGAGTAACTATTTTGGAAGTTTTGGAACTTTGTGAGGGAAAATCTTAAATATGTTTAACTGTGGTTGGGTACATTATTATTTCTCATTATTTATTTCCTTAGCAGTTAAAGATCTCCAAATGACAAGACAGGACTAGGATACAATGACAGTTTGAAGACAACAAAACAAGAGAAGGAAGTTGAAAATGATGAAACCAACACTCCAAAACAAGTTGAACAACAAGATAGAAAACTAGAATTCAGAAGGAATGAGATATCAAGAAGATCCTCTCCCATCAGGTATGAAAGCAATCATTATGAAGGAAAATAGAGAAGAATAGATCGTGAACCCATATGGACCACACCACAAAGAACATCACTTATGCCCAGGTATCAAAATTTCTTTCCTGGACATTGTTAAACTTGTGGAAATTTTGGACACAAGGAAATCAATTGTAGAATCAATGAAAGGAATAACTATGCAAGCTACATGAATGGTGAAAATAGTAGATATGAAAATGTTCATAGACCTTTCAACATAAATTATAATCCATTTGACCCA
>JZKD02S2141217.1:158369-171635 GCA_000966675.3 Picea glauca
TGATTGTGAAGAAGCCCTTCGATCCCAGTTGGAGATCATAATGCCCTTTTGGCCTCCACCAATATTGAATCCATTTGATTAGGTCGCGTTCCGAGGGCCAGAGCCCCAGAAACTTTCCTATCAGGGCGTGATCTTGCATGTATTGTTTCTGTGCCTCAATGCGAGGCGTGTTTATGATGTATTTTGGGGATTTCGGGGCTTGCGGGATGCAATTACCGGGGATCCAAGGAGCCGAGGCGCTTGCTGGGTTGCCTTCTTTTGCCACGTCCATGTCCGTGTCCCGATCCTTGAACGTGCCCTCGACTATCAGCTGCGCACGCATTTCCGGAGGGGTTTCGAAGCTCGGCCTTCTCCATTTGTTGGCTGGATCTGCATTTGCGGTAACCTGACTGTAGGAGACGCCTGTTGGCGCCTCTCCAGGCTCTTGCGGGAGCCCCTGCGGGGCCATTGTTTTATTGCCTCAGTCCTCTGCGGCGTGAGAGGTTGTAACCCTAGCTTCTCGTGAACCTTGATCTCAAATCGTAATTACAATCAATTATAATAAACAATATTTTAAATTTTAATTCTATAATTTTAATATAGATAATATGTGCATGCATACTTGGTTTGACTTCTTCTTGTTGAAAATATCTATTTACATTATCATTGTTTCTTTCTTCAATATTTTCACGTTCTCATTTATTTCTCCAATAATTCTCTTTCCTTTGATCGTTATGGTGAGTTTCATCTCGAGTGCGATCAAATTTTCTCTTGCGCAAACTTTTTTTTCCCATGATATCTGTAAAAATTATGTTCAACAAATAATTCACCTTGAAAAAATGCTCAACATTTATCTTTCAACATATAAATTGTTATTCCAATAAAAATTTGAACAAACATCAATTACCTTGTTCAAAAAAAATGAAAAAGATGATTTGAAACTTTGTTTAGGTGCTCTAGAAAACCATCAAACAAGCGATGAATTGTGTTAAATGTATTCGAACGAAAGCGTATTTATACAATTTTGCGCGAAATGAAATGATACGATGTGTCTTTTCATTTTTTCCGGCCGACATAATTCACTGAACCATATTTCGGCAGAAAACCATGGAAACCGTTTAATTTTTTCGGATTCCATTAGAATTTAGTTTTTCGGCCGAAAGAATATTGTTTCAGTTGAAATATTATTTCGACCGAAAACTAGAAATTGTGACTATATCCAGAAAGTAGAGAATTACCCCAAGCTTACCTGAACTTTGGAGGTTGCAGACTCCTGCAAATACTCAGAATTTGGTTTTGAAAATGACACCAACATTTGCAAAATTGAATCTACTTTCAATTCCTATAATTTGTTTTCATTTTCATTATTTTTATCTATTTTTTTTTTTTAAATCACTGCATAATATTTTTAGTAGACATTATGATTCAATGAAATGAAATATCCGTATCTCTAAAAATACACAGTGAAAATTTTAGAAAAACTTATATTCATAATTCTTAAACTGTTCTTTTCAAAAGAGTATTTTTAGATTTTACTTTTAAGTAAAAATTAAGATAGATACAAGGTGGGAGAAAACATGTTTTTAAAATCTGCAACGTTTTCATCTTGGTCAACTTCAAAACATTCTAGAAATCACAATATTCATCTGTTAGATTCAAAATTATAGTTATAATAAAATAGAGTCTCTGTAGATTGTTGCAGTATATTTCGTTTGTTAAAAAAAAAAGTTTAATAATAGATACATTGCTGGGGGGAAAAAAACTCATTATCATTCCTTTCATGTTTAAGGAACATAATGTTAAACAATTGTAAAATTGACATATCAAATCTTAATAAAAAAAAATTGAAAAATAGTCATTGGAAAGCTAACAAAATTCTTTACAAGTTTTGTTTTTACTGTAAAGTGAAATTCTATATATAAAAAATACTTGTCTATGTCGGAAGTTGAAGAACTTGTGAAAATATAGGTTTTTTTCTCATAAAACAAGCAAAATAGACACCCATCTTCATGAATTTACCCAGAAGTTATGACGTTTTTACCCGAAACACATGTTTTAAACTAGTTTCAGGACTAGCCACAAACCCTATTTTCCATTGAGTGTAACTCCAAAAATACAACGACCCACAAGCTGAAATTCATACCACAACTGCTTGGATATGTTTCCTCAATGACCTCCCAATTTCACGATCTGAATCATTTTAGAGGAAAGGTTATTGAGAAAATGGTGAGATGACCTGTAAATAACATACCTTAAAAAACATCATCAAAAGAATTTATTCTCCTTTGAATTTCGTCCTTCTTTACTTCACCTTCCCTTTGAAATTTGTCTTAGATATTCTTTGGTTACCTAAGTCACATGTAGATATTCAATATGCTCAAGTGTGATTGAAATGAGAGAGCCTTGCCTCTTATTTATACTTTCATGTAGCTTCCTTAGAAGCATCTTCTAGACCACTTTGTCCACATAGTCACCTATGTCCAACTTTTCCCAATTTTCCACTTGTCCATATATCCAATAACCACTTGACTACTTAACCCATTTCCCTCATTTTAGGGTTAACCTTCTTATAACCACTTTCCATAATTATAAAGTTTTCCATTTACTTTATTATTTAAATAATCCTCCTTGACTTTGTCTCTTCACTTTATTATTTAAATAATCCTCTTTGACTTTTTCACTTCACTTTATTATTTAAATAATCCTCTTTGACTTTGTCACTTCACTTTATTATTTAAATAATTTCTTCTTTGCAAGCACTTTGATTTCTTTGACCTTTTGGGGCTTCAAGCCAACATATGAGGGTCCTCCAACTTCGTAAGACCATAACTCTCAAACCGTGAGGAGTTATGTGATGTTCCACATACCACAAGAAATGACATGACATGTACTATCCATATAGAATAGTCTTACCTACAAATATATCAAAACTCATACCATTATACATCAAGCAAATGTGGGTCCATTACCTAAACCTTTGTGCTACCAGAATTCACTACCGAACTTTTTTCAAGGGTTGACATCAATGATTACCAACCCAATTAATAAAAAATATCTCCCTTTGACATTGATGGAAACACTCTGATGTAATACTGAAATCATATCACTCATGCTCCCCTTGGAACCATGCCTGCATCTCTGTGACCAACGCTCCCCCTGGAACCATGTCTGCATCTCTGTGACCAATGCTCCCTTTGGAACCATGCCTTTGTCCTCTGCATATGATAAATCTCTCCCCCTTTGTCATCAATGGAAAATGTATCTTTCCATTCGAGTTTGCTCCCCCTAACTGACTAGTCTAATCTCCCAACCTGAACTGTCCTCTTTATGGTGCTTCCTCGTGTACATCTAAGACATATAAGATAAGATTCAAAAACATTCATTTTGGAGTAGAAACAACTCCGAGTCTTTGACAAAGATACTCAAAGGCTTCTCATGGAAGCAATTTTGTAAAGATGTTTGCCACTTGTTCTTTTGTACCCACATATTCATCTATGATGTTCTTTTCTGCAACTAGCTCCCACAGAAAGTGATACTTGATTGGAATGTGCTTCGTCTTGGAGTGCATCACCTTGTTCTTTGAGATACTGATGGCACTTGTATTATCACAATAGATTGGAATGGGCTCATCATACTCAACCTGTATATATGTCAGAGTTTGTTTGATCCATAGAACCTGTGTACAACATGCTGTTGCTGCAATATAATCTGCCTTGGTTGTAGATACATATACTGATGATTGTTTCTTGCTTATCCATGATAATAAACACTCACCCAAGTAGAATGCTTCTCCACTGGTGCTTCGTCGGTCATCAATGCAACTTACCCAATCTGTGTCTATGTATGCAATAAGTGATAGATCCTTTCTTTTTTGACACCATAATCCAAACTCTTATGTTCCTTTGGTATATCTGAAAATCCTCTTCACTGCTAATACATGTGATTCCTTTGGTGTTTCTTGAAATCGCGCCACCTGTCCAACTGCCTGCATTACATTTGACCTGGATGCTATCACATATAGTAGGCTACCAATTATTGACTTGTATTTCCTCTGATATGTAGACTTTGAATCATCATCTTTGCTCAACTTGCAACTGGTTTGTATGAGAGTGATAACTAGTTTTCAATCTTCTATTCTGAACCTCTTTAGCATTTCTCTGATATACTTGGCTTGAGAGATACAAATTCCTTGGTTTCTTTGACGTATCTGAAGACCTGGAAAGAACCATAGTTCTCAAAGTAATGACATTTCAAATTCATTCTGCATATCCTTTGCAAATTTCTGGCTTAACCTGTCATCAGTACTTCCAAAAATAATATCATCAACATAAACTTCAATTAATAAAATACTATCTTGAGTTACCTTGATGTAGAGGTTGCTTTCTGCACTCCCTTTTATGAACCCTTCTTGCTGTAGATATTTATCCAGTCTAGAGTACCATGCTCTAGGAGAATTTTTTAGACCATACAAGGCCTTCTTTAATTTACACACATAATCTGCATTCTATGAAAACTAAAATCCTTCTGGTTGTTCAATGTAGACTTTTTCTTCAAGTTCCCCATTCAGAAAAGATGATTTTACGTCCATCTGATACACTTTAATATTTTGGAGCATGCATAAGCTAAAAGAAGTCTGATTGCTTCCATTCTGGAAACTGGGGAAAATGTCTCTTCAAAGTCGATTCCTTCAACCCGTGCATATCCTTTACATACCAATCTAGCTTTGTTCCTTGTAACCTGTCCATCTTCATTCAATTTATTCCTGCATACCCACTTTGTGCCAATCATATTCTTATCCTTTGGTCTTTGAACCAATTCCCAAGTGTAATTTTTCTCTATTTGATCCAATTCTTCATCCATGGACTTATTCCAAAATTCATCCTTGTTGGCCTCTTCAAAATAGGTTGGTTCAATCGTAGATGAGAGTGCTAGGTGCATTTGTTCTGGTGAATGGATTCTTCTTCTAGTCTCAACTCCTGCATATTTGTTTCCGATAATCTGATCTGAAGGATGATTCTTCTGTTCTCATCTGCTAGGTGTATTTGGAGGCACTTGTTGAAATTTCTCTTCTTCTTCTGTCAGATCCTCTTCATCTCCCCCTTCTACTTCTTTTTCATCTTCTGCTTCTTCTCCGTAAAGTTATTCCATTGATTCACTTTCTTCTTCCTTTAATTCTTGTCTACCTGTTTCATCAATTGTTACGTTGATTCTTTCCACAACTTTGTTCATTCTCAGGTTGTAACACTTGTATGCTTTCCTTGTAATTGAGTAACCAACAAATACTCCTTTGTCCACACGAGAGTCAAAATTTCCCATTCTTCCATCTTCTCTTTTGATGTAGCATTTTCTTCCAAAAACTCTGAAGTGCTTCACATTTGCTGGTATTCCTTTCCATAGCTTGTAGGGAGTTCCGAGGTTCATGTTTGTGACTATTTTTGTTCTGTTGTGGTTCTATAGGAGGGACTTTCATTCTGCAATATTTGGCCATGTGTCCAATATTTGACATTCCACTTTAGTGGTCAAAGATTCAAACTTCTTGTAAATTATTCTCCGTGTTTCACTAGGCCTTCTTGGATAACCCTTTTGTGTATGACTTTCAAAGTTGTTTATGTTCCTGTTGTTATCTCTGCAATTCACAACTTTATGTACAAAATTATTACATACATAACATAAACCAAAAAATATAGTTTGATACCTAGGATTTGAAAATCTTCTGAAAGGAGGTACTCTTATGAATCCTTCTTCTTCCCGAGGCCTATTTGTTTCTGTCGGTCATTGATTCTGAAATTTGAATCTTCTTAGTGCGGGAGTGTCCCTGTAATTTTCTTTGTAGACCTTCCTATCCCCTTTGATTGTTTCTACATAGTTTTTTTGATATGTTTCTTGTTCTGTTGTTTTGGAGATTGATCCATTTTCTGTTTGATTGTATCCAAGTCCAGACTTGTCATGATGAGGTTTTTGACTGCTGATAATGTGAATAATTTTTTTTGAGTTGTTCTGCATATTTTTCTTTTAAAGATCCTTTCTTAATGTGACAATTTCTGCTTCAAAATTTCCAATGATCATGTCTCTTCCTTATAGATTTTCTTTGAGTGCTTCTTCAATTTTTTTATATTCTTCAATTTGAACCTTCAAATTTGTGATCATTTGTTCTAGTTCCTGAGTGTCTTCTTTCTTGTCTAGTTCCACTTGTAGTTTCTTGTTTTTCTTCTTTTCTCTCCTGATAACTTCTATGGCACACAACAATTCTTCTCGGTAGTCAACTTCTGCCTCTTCATATTCTTCTTCTACCTCTTGATATTCTTCTTCGGAGTCTTATTTATTAGATTCTTCTACTTCCATAAATAAAACTCTTTCTGTCTCACTGTCACTAACTTCATCTTCATCTGATGATGAGATGTCTTCTTTGGTGCATAAGATTTTCTTGAAAACTTACTTTGTGGTTCTTTTTTCCTTCATATGTTTGTTTTATATTTGAGTAACCTTCATCATTTCTCGTTTTCTTATGAGGACATTTGTTAGAAAAATGACTAATACCATCGCAATTAAAACAAATCAAATGAAGCTTACTTATATACCTGTCGTTGGTTCCCTTTTTCAATCTTCTAACAAAGTTGGTTGCTTCTTCATTATCTTCTGAGACGTCATTGATGCTGCTATGTTATTTTAATTTTTGCTTTCCCTTTTTCTTTGACCTTTTGGATGCTTTGAAGGATGCTTCTTTTATAGTTGTATTTCCCTGTTCAGTTCTCATTTCATATGTTGTGAAGATTCAATGTAGTTCATCCATGCTTATTGAGTTTAGATCTGCTTTTTCTTCTAGTGATGATATCTTAGGGTAAAATATCATAGGAATAGATATTAATACCTTTTGAACAATTTCATATTCTTTGATTTCTTCTCCCAATACCAAGATTGCATTTACTGTTTCATCGACTTGTTAAAAAAAAAAAAAAAAAAAAAATTTATACGTACTAGCGTACATGTGCAAGGAATGCATGTGTAGCTAGCACATACAAGACTCAAGCATGTATTAATGACAATAATTATCACACCTATAGTAATTCTTGTATGCGTACAATCAAATCAACAAGACCATTCATTTCATATAAGATAGTAAACCAATTAAAATGTTCGCAAAATCCCTCAATTATAATAATTTAGCACAACAACATTCATTTAGATAATTGTAGTTCAGTTAAGAAATTATGAATATACATATATACATATTTTATTTTCAAAAAGGGGGAAAAAATAAATTATACTATAAGGTGATATCCCCACACACTCTCAACTATTTCTATTCATCCTTCCTCCCTAACTTACTTCCGTCTTCCATCCCTATCCTTCCTCTGCTGGACTATCTTAGAGCATCAACTATATTGACCTAACTCCAAATAGAACCCATAAGAGGAAGTGTCAACTCTCTTGACCAAGGTTCCCCAATGGACAACTGACAGTCATCATCACACGTCTAGGGGAGCATGAGATAACACCATCCTCGCATGCCTCTAGGTTTCAGAGGAAACATGATGAGAAATGCCTCCACCCCTCTTAATAGGACTAGAGTCCACACCCTACCATGGAACATACAGTGGAACTGTGTTGCTGGGGATTTTTTCATTGTATATTCAGTTTTAGGCAGTCTCACCACTTGAAAAACCTGCACTGGTCCATATATCATAGCAATGCATTCGAACCAACATAATTTCACATACAAATATTCATACCATATTATTTCTCGGTCGTTGTTCATGACATCCACTTTTATTATCATTATCCTTTGGCTATTTCATAGCCCATTGACCTGCATATTAGTCTATAACATAAACTCATACATATATATGAATTACCTATTGGATTACTGAGAGGGGGGGTGAATCAGTAATAGAACAATTATAATCATTTTTAAACCAAATAATCCAAGTGTTATATCAATGTAGACTTATCATCCAATAACGAGTAATGAACAAATGAACAATCATACACATACAAAGTACACCAATGTTTTACATAGAAACCCAAAGCGGGAGAAAACCACATAATGACTTTTCTTATATGTCTTGAAGAATTACATTCATTGGAAGCACCAACTTCCTTTGTTTTCCAGTTGCAATTGGAAGGAGGCTCCAACCCCCTAATTTCTTAGGCCTCAACCTGAGAGAAGCTTCAAATCCTCAATTCTCTGGTTACAACCCCCTATGTTCTCCGGCTACAAACCGAAGGTGGATACAACCACCTATCCTTGCCCCGTCCAACCACCCTGAAGTAGAAGTATAATGATGGAACCATTGTCACACTATCACTGTGAGATATACCACTGTAAACCTGTACCAATAAACCTGAACCATGCATCAACCTATACCTCACCCTGTAATCAACCTGTACTATAAACAAGTGCATCAACCATACACCAACCTATACCAAAAAAATTGTACCATAAACAAGTGCAACCAACCATATACCAATCATGTGTCAACTACTCATCAACTATGACTTATCAATATGTACCAACATCATCAACTATACACCTCATGTATGTGCCAACTCATCAACTACTTGTCTCAACCATGTACCCAACTTGTACCTCAACTAAAAGCCCTAATCAATTTCATCATCCAAATATGATTTGTAACTCTCTAATAAACCTAGTGTATATGATCACATACCTACAAACCTTCCTTAACTTTAACAACAAGAGACTAACATTTTCATCAAACTTTTCTTTAGTCTCACATGACTAGTTTTGGATTAGTCAACAACCCTAACTTGAAATAATCATAACCATGTACCTGTAATGAATAAATATATGAAAATGATACACAATGTTCTTCAGTGTGTTTTATGCAATTTATCCAGGTGTCACTACTTGGAACCTCTCAGAAAAGGAGTTATATAAAAAATGACATACCTTGCTGAATTCTGGATTATTCTAGAGAGCGACCTTGTAGAGCATACCCCACATGAAATATTTGTTGAATGGACCTGAAAATTTTACACATAATACTACAGACTGTAATATAACTAACACATTTTGTCTTACTGAATTTGGATCTGTTATGAATAAATTATGACGTTTTTACCCGAAACACCTTTTTTAGACTAGTTTCAGGACTAGCCACAAACCCTATTTTCCACGAAGTATAACTCCAAAAATACAATGACCCAAAAATTGAATTTTTTACCAATATACTTGGATATGTTTCCTCAATGGAATATCAATTTCACGGTCTGAATCATTCTAGAATTTTTTTTATTTCGAAAATGGTGAGATGACCTGTAAATAACATACCTTAGAAAACATCATCAAAAGAATTTATCCTCCCTTGAATTCCATCCTTCTTTTCTTCACCTTCCCTTTGAAATTAGGCTTATATATCCTTTGATTACCTCAGACACCTACAGATATTCAATATACTCAAGTGTGATATTAAATGAGAGAGCCTTTCCTCTTATTTATACTCTCCAAGTAGCTTCTTTAAAAACATCTTCTAGGTCACTTTGCCCACTTTCCTTATTTTAGGGTTAACCCACTTCTAATTTATCCATTAAATTTATTGTTGAAATAATTTATTTTGTATTCACTTTGAATTATAGTACACTCGTCACTTCACTTTATTATTTACCTTCTAAAATCTCTTAAACCACTTTGACTACTTTGACCTTTTGAGGCTTCTAGATGACATATGAGGGTCCTCCAACTTCATAAGGCCATAAATATCAAACCATGAGGAATTATGTGACGTTCCACATACCACCAGAAATGGAATGACATGTAATATCTATATAGAATAGTATTACCTACAAATGTATCAAAACTCATACCATTATCCATAAAACAAACTTGGGTCCATTACCCAAACCCGGGTTCTCCAACTTCTCATGGCCATAACTCTCTAACTGTGAGGAGTTATGTGACTTTCCACATACCATCGGAAATGGAATGATAAGAACTATCCATCTAGGATAGTTTCACTAAAAAATTCACTTACCTTCATCTCATTATTCCACAAATAATCATGGGTTCTCTAACCATACTTCTAGGATAACTCAATCCGCAAAGTGTCTTCTCGTGAGGGCTTTCACCATAAGGGGACCACTTTGGAGTTCATCCATTTCTAATTATTATCAACCATGAAAAGACAATAATGAGTCATATTTACATCAAACAAACTTGGGTCCATTACCCAAACCTTTGTGCTACCAATCTCTCTTGAAGGGTTGACATCAATGACAACCAACCTTAATCAACAATTTTCCCCTTTGGCATTGATGGAAACACTATGATGCAAAAATAAAATTATGCCATGCAATACTAAATTCATATCACTCATGATCCCCCTAGAAACATGCCTCTGTCCTCTACATCTCTGTGACCATTACTCCCCCTGTGACCATGCCTCTGTCCTCTACATTTGATGCATCTCTCCCACTTTGTCATCAATGGAAAATATATCTTTCCATCCGAGGCTGCTCACCCTAACTGAAATGTCCTCTTTATGGTGATTCCTCGTGTACATCTAAGACATATAAGATAAGAATTCAAAATCATTCATTTTGGAGTATAAATAACTCTGAGTCTCTGGCGAAGATACTCAAAGGCTTCCCGTGGAAGTGGTTTTGTAAATATGTCTTCCACTTGTTCTTTTGTGCCCACATACTCAACTTTGATGTTCTTTTATGCAAATTGTTCCCGTAGAAAGTAACACTTGATTGGAATGTGATTTGTCTTGAAGTGCATCACTGGGTTCTTTGAGATACTGATGCGACTTGTATTATCATAATATATTGGAATGGGATGATCATACTCAACCTATATATCTGTCAAAGTTTGTTTCATCCAAAGAACCTATGTACAACATGTTTTTGTTGCAATATACTTTGCCTCGACTGTAGATAGAGATATTGATGATTGTTTCTTACTTAGCCATGATACTAAACACTCACCCAAGTAGAACCTTGCTCCACTAGTGCTTCGTCGATCATCAATACAACCTGCCCAATTTGCATTTGTGTAGGCAATAAGAGATAGATCCTTTCTTTTTGGATATGATAATCCAAACTCTTATGTTCCTTTGAGATATCTGAAAATTATCTTCACTGCTAATGCATGCAATTCCTTTGGTACTTATTGAAATCGTGCCACCTGTCCAACTGCCTGCATTACATCTGGTCTGGATATTGTCACATATAGTAGGTAGCCAATCATTGACCTGTATTGCCTCTGATCTATAGACTTTGAATCATCATCTTTTCTTAACTTGCAACTAGTTTGCATGGGAGTGATTATTGGTTTGCAATTTTCCATTTGAACCTCTTTAACATTTATCTGATATACTTAGTTTGAGAAATAAAGATTCCTTGGTTGCTTTGACATATCTGAAGTCCCAGAAAGAAGGATAGTTCTCCAAGTAATGATATTTCAAATTCATTCTGCATATCCTTTGCAAATTTCCAGCTTAATCTGTCATCATCACTACCAAAAATAATATCATCAACATAAACTTCAATTAATAAAATATTACCTTGACTTACCTTGATGTAGAGGTTGTTGTTTGCACTTCCTTTTTTGAACCCTACCTGCTGTAGATATTTATCTAGTCTAGAGTACCATGCTCTAGGAGCCTATTTTAGACCATACAAGGCCTTCTTTAATTTGCTCACATAGTCTGCATTCTCTGACAACTGAAATCCTTCTGGTTGTTCAATGTAGACTTCTTCTTCAAGTTTCCCATTCAGAAAAGATGATTTTATGTCCATCTGATACACTTTAATATTTTTGGAGCACGTATAAGCTAAAAGAAAACATATTGCTTCCATTCTGGAAACTGGGGTAAATGTCTCTTCAAATTCAATTCCTTCAATCTGTGCATATCCTTTACATACAAATCTATCTTTGTTCGTTGTAACTAGTCCATATTCATTCAATTTATTATTGAAAACCCATTTTGTGTCGATCACATTCTTATTCTTTGGTCTTGGAATCAATTCCCAAGTGTCATTTTTGTCTATTTGATCCAATTCTTCATTCATGGCCTTATTCCAAAATTCATCCTTGCCAGCTTCTTCAAAAACATTTGGTTCAATTGTAGATAAGAGTGCTAGGTGTGTTTTTTCTGGTGAACAAATTCTTCTTCTAGTCTCAACTCCTGCATCTTTATTTTCGATAATATGATCTAAAGGATGATTCTTTTGTAATTTCCTACCAGGTGTATTTGGAGACACTTGATGAACTTTCTCTTCTGCTTCTATCAGATTCTCTTCATCTTCCTCTTCTACTTCTTTTTCATCTTCTGCTTCTTTTTCGAAAGGTTGTTCCATTGATTCATTTTCTTCTTCCTTTGATTCTAGTCTTCTTGTTTCATCAATTGTTACGTTAATGCTTTCCACAACTTTGTTCAATCTGAGATTGTAACACTTGTATGCTTTCCTTGTACTTGAGTAACCAACAAGTACTCATTTTCCCACATGAGAGTCAAACTTTGCCATTCTGACATCTTCTCTTTTGATGTATCATTTGCTTCCTGTCTCTATCACCTGAAATGTGTTTTGAACAGTCATTGTCAACATACCAACCACGTTTTTTCTATTTAGCTTGTAGAGCAAGTGTGCATTCTTCATTGTTATACTGTTTTTCATTCTTATCCATGTCCTTTTCTGAGGTTCCTTTATGTAACTGTTGTTATTCTGTTGTGGTTCTCTAGGAGGGACTGCCATTCTACAATCTTTGGCCATGTGTCCAAAGTTGTTACACTTGTAACATTCCACTTCAGTGCTCAAAGGTTCAAACCTGTTGTAACTTATTCTCTGTGTTTCACTAGGCCTTCTTGGATAACCTGTTAAGAACCAAACATCAATATAACATAGAAAAACCTCAACGAAAGTACTCAACGCCTTGAAAAATAGATAATTTCAGATAATAAGACTCTTCGAGGGGGCAACCTCCTTTTACCCCACTTAAATGTTCAAGTATAAGATGATTCAAAATGAAAATGTCTCCTTGGTATATATAGGAGACTAGGAGGTATAATTACAACTAATGGCCTAAAGCCGACATAAATAAACTAACATTACTAATCTAAATTACAACTAATGGCCTAAAGACAACATAAATAAAATAACATTACTAATCTAATATGCCCCAATTAAGGGGTAATGAGCCAATATTAGGTCTTAACATGCCCCTCCCCTTGAGATAAGTGTTTTCCACAACGCTTGAGTAACTCTGGATGCTTCTGTATAAAAGACTCATCTTCCCAAGTGGAATCTTCAGCCGGTAGTTTCCTC
>JZKD02S2141217.1:194743-206120 GCA_000966675.3 Picea glauca
ATATATATATATATATATATATATATATATATATATATATATATATATATATATATATATATATATATATATATATATATATATATATATATATATATATATATATAAGTGAAATATGATATTTGAAATTTGATTAATTGATTTATGTCATAGTCCATTATGAAAATGAAAAATTTAGGAACACATAAAAGTAGGAGGAAAACTAGCCTTCCCAAATTAGAGCATAGACAAAATCCTCATTCCACACTTAGCCTGTTTTTGGATCGCGGGTTCTCGGGATGGGGACCTAAAAAGTGATTTTTTGCTGTTCCATGACCTTCAAATAGAACTGAGAGTTCCGTGATGTACAAATTGATAATGGGACCTGCAGACTATTTGAATTTCAAGGGGCTCGTGTCCCAAAAATTTAACAGTCGAGAATTACTTTTCTTTACATAGGTATTACACACGGTGGTGGGAAAATGTACAAGAAATATAGTACCAATGTCTGTTACACAGGGTGGTGGACAGGAGGACTAAATAAATAGCATTCCCGAATTAGTTTTCTTTAAAACAAGGACTCGTGGATACAAGAAATTGGAATGTATCAAACTATATGTTCCTGGAGAGCATAAATTGTACATAGCAAAAACATAATTTTTAAAATTAGATATTTACTTTTATACATAAAAAATATGTGCTTTTATAGAGCATGTATGGAACCCTCATTCTATATAGTGTGACGGAGCCCAAATTACATACTTAGGCAGTTTTTGGAGCGCGGGTTGTCGAGCCAGGGGGATGAAAATTGGAAAAACATGAAATGTGTTACATATTCCTGGAAATTTAAAGAAACATATATATGTGTGAAATATGATATGTCGAATTTGAGTGAGTGATTTATGTCATTATTTTGAAAAAGAAAAAAAGAGAATAGAGATAAAATAAATAGAATGACTTCACATTCAACATAGTTGAAGATACAAAATCCAGGAAGACATAAATATATAAGGAGACAAAAGAACAATTTTATTTGGAATATATGAAAAAACTAATAGTTTGTTACATATCGCTGGAAATGTAAATGCGTTTGTCATATAGACTAGGATTGGGGCTACCGCGGACCATAAAAGAAATATGTACAAGAAACAGGAGTGTGGAAAGAAGTTGGACACGCTAGAATGTAATACCTGAAAAGTAGAAATGCGAAGATCAATTTTTGTCTATAGATTTCTACTCAGAAAATGAATAACTGGATTGATAAAGAAAGGACTATCACTATACACTTACAGGGATGGTACGTATAAGTAATTTTTGTGTTTGGTTGATCATGCCTTTCCTTGCTGGTTTTTGTGGGTAGCCCGCTTCAATAACTAGATTGATACACAAAGGATTTATGCATTTTCCTGTTGGATTCCGTGGTTGATCCACTTCAAGTTCTCTTCAATATAGCTTCTCAAGGGGGCGACGTTGATGTCATTGTGGATTTGAATGTTGAAAACTTAATTTTCTAATTCGCTTAGATCAATTGAAAGTTTACACAGACCTTCATGAATGTCTCCATTCTGTAGCGAATACCCAACTAGCCAGTTGTCCACCTCTTCTTCATCATATTCAACAATTCTGTAAAAATTTTCTAAAGACAAGGCCTTCAAATTATCAACTTGTTGATCAAAATCTTGCTTGGTTAACGTCAACGAGTTGAGAATTAAGCTGGGGTCCTGGAAGTCATTTGTCTTTCCTGCTAAGTCTATTTTGGTGAGCTTTGTGAATAATGTTTCTTTCTTTGATATTGCTTTCTCACACGATTGCACAATTAGGTACAGGTTCTTCACTTTTTATTTCCAACATGCTTCTAATTGAGTAAGCCGTTTTTTGGACGAGAGATCATGTTGTGTTCTTCTCATCTCTAACATGTTGTTGACATGAAAGGAAAAAGGGATGACTGAGTGCACATAGAAAGTTTCTTCATTCTTTAAATCCGTCTGTAGAAGTAGGAGCAAGTTATGTTCCTTGCTCCCCAAGGAATCCATATTCTGTGATGTTTCCCAGGCCTTGGCAATCGGTTCTATTATTTTGTTGATATTTTTCTCAACATATCGTCTACAAGATGCGAGGAAGCTGGAGGACCCTTTTAGATTTGTTGCAGGGGTGCATGTAGTTGCAGGCATGGCTATTTCCAAGGAACTGCCAAGCAATGGCATAGGAAACCAAGCTTCCTCTAATTCCTTAATCCAGTTCTTTAGTCTAGCATTTTTGGCTTCAATGACTCCAACGGAATCATGAAGAGCATCTTCGGTTGCCCTGTGAAGTTCAGATATTTTGGATGCGTGCATATTGGCAAGGTCAAGTTCTGAACGATTTTTTCTTTTCTTATTTTTTACGTCTCTTTTTTCAATGATTAATTTTTTTGATTCGGTTTCAAAAACAACGCTTTGGAATACGAAGGATTCATATTCGTCAAAAATGTTGGTACCAACCATGTCCATTGAGCAGGCATGCTGAATTGCATGTGCGGTCTGATCAAGGTTGAAGAACATGCTTTCCATATTAGCGTCAAGATCCATGTTTTGACGGTAAATTTCGGGCTGCTCCACCTCCCCTACAATTCTTTTTCCGTTCTTCTGCACGGGAAGCTCTTGAGGAATATGTTCACGGTATCTCTACAAAACCGCTGTGCAGTTGCTGGCAGTAGTTTATTAAAAGGTTTTCTAGCTCCAGACACTGTTTGAAATGAAGAAATGGAGGGGACAATATAACCCCCCACAAACATTGCTTCAATGCGTGCGAATGGAAAATCTCCTCATTAATGACAATATCTATGTGTGTTGTATGGTGACCCGTTAGACGTAAAACGTAGTTATTGCAAACTTAGAAGTGTGAAGGTGAGGGTTACGACCAAGAACATTTAAGGATAGGAGGTTTTGTGAACGAACCAAGATGGTGGCGTGCGAATGACATTGCATGGTATTTGAAATTAACACTGGGAAGCGATTGGAGGTTTCGTGAATGAAGCAAGATGGCGGCATGTGAATAACATTCCATGGAATTTGAAATTAAAACTGGAAAGGGAGAAGAAAATTCTTCGTAAAAATTACATTAATGGAAAAATTTCTCAAGCCTTGCGCACATCAATGACAACTTAGATGGTAGTTGTACGATGACCTGTTAGCATTAAAGATTTAGAAATAAGACACACACACACACACACACATATATATAAACAATATTTTTAATCATGGACACGTGCGAAGGTAATGACCACGGGGAAGAGAAAGCAAGGAAGGAATGGCCAAGTCTAAAAGTGCATGGTTCGGGATCGCGGTTCTCGGTCGGGCGGGTTCAAAAGAAGGCCTATATTTTTCGATGTTCTACAAGTAGCACACAAAGTTCCGCAATATACAAATTGAGAAGCAGACTTGTGGGCTGGCCGAGATTTGATAGACCATCTACAGTTTCTAGATTGCGGGTTCTCGGGCTGGCGGGGTCAAAAACGATGCTCTATTATTCGGTGCCTTGCAAATATCTTATGATAATAAATTGAGAAGCGGATTTGCGAGGTGACTGGCTCAACATTCTACTCCAGGGCTGGTGGGCTCCCACAAACGAGCAATACATATTTGCGGGCTATACATTGGGTCAATTTCCTCCATATAGAAATTGGGTTCTCGAGCTGGCGGGTTCAAAATTGCGTAAGAAAAGCAAAGGGATCCGTCCGACTCCCACTACACATTTCATAATTCATGTGTAACACCAAATCTGTGATTACTAGATTAGTGTGTGTAGAAACGAGGCAAAAGTAAATATGTGCCTTTATAAAGTATGGACATGAGATTTTATAGATCGTGTACCGATATCGCATTCCATACTTGCGGGTTCTCGGATGGGAGGGGTCAAAAAATAGGTCTCTATTGTTCTGTGTTTTACAAATAGCACATACAGTTCCGTGATATACAAATTGACAAGCGGACTTGCCGGGTGGCTGAGAATTTATAGAGCATGTACAGTTTGTGCATCGCGCGTTGTCGAGTTGGCGGGGTTAGAAATGGGTCTCTATTGTTCGGTGCCCTACAAATTTCTTATGATGCACAGATCCCTTATTCCATACTTAGCCGCTTATTTGGATCGCACACTTGTGAGTTGCACACTGTGCCTCTAATGTTCCGTGTCCTGCAAATAGCAATTATAGTATGGCGATATACATATTGACAAATGGACTTGCGGGTTGGCTGTCTCAACATTGCAGTTCTGTTGGATGGTGGACGTGCAGCGTAGTGGATTCTCAGCGCAAGAAAAAGAAAAAGAAAAAGAAAAAAAAAAAACATACCTTCAAACAAGTTTGACAAATTCAGAGAAAGTCAAGAAAAAATTGTTTACTATGGAACAGAGGCAGAAAAAGAATGCACCTTTGCATTGATTCGTGTACATCTCTGGGTAGGAGTTCTTTGTGCCTTCTAGTTTCCCTTTCTTTTTCTATCAACAAAAGTACAAAACAAAAGGGATATAAACATCAGCTCAGATGTTAAGAAAAAGGCAACTACTATGTACATATATACAAAAAAAAAATTGAATAAGATGAATAAAGTCACAAATAGTTTTTTTGAGGATGTACCTTATTTTTTCTTTTTTTGCACAATGTATATTTTATAATTAGAGTAGAATATTGTATGTATGCTCACCAGAACACTATGTGTAGAAATCAGGGATACATATATTCTTTGAAACATAGAAATATGAGTTTGCAATAAGTTTGATGTATATGTCATAATTCAAGTGCAATACCAATTGTATCGTGATCAGACCAATATGTGTTTAAGAAAAACATATTGTATTGAGAAATGGGCACATTGGACTAGACATGGTCAATAAGTGTGTTTTGTAGATGCGCTGTGTTGTTCAGAAGAAACCACAGACTGTATTTGTGCATGTAGTTTTGGAATTCTTTTGTTCTGCCAATATTTTGTAGGATGTCAATATTGAAGTCTCCTACAAGTACAATGGATCCGTTTGCATGGAAATGGTCCAATGCATTGGAAATAACATTTACTATGTTGGATAATGATGCATGGGGAGAAACGTATAGATTTAGTATTGCAACTTCTGTTCCATGGGAATTTTTTTTGGCAAGCACCAGTTCAACATTTTTTTCTTTGGTATGTATGTGGTCCAAAATTGGTACATGTTTTTTCACCAGTATCATCACCCCATGTGTAATGTAACTTGATATGCAATTGTGATTTGGGAATTTTTTGTTCTACATGCATAATTCCATGTGTGTTTCCTGCAATCACATAATATCGGATTGCATTAAATCATAGTCATTCAGTATATCATCCATGTGTGCATTTAAGCTGCGTGTGTTAAGAGAGAGTATTGATACAGATGAATTTGTTTGTATGGATTGGCAATCATAATGCAGTTGCCATTTTTCGATGGTCCTCAGTCGTTCCATCTCAATCTCAACTTTTTGATTCACTCTGAAGTTATCTTTTGTTAGAGGACTTAGTAAATACAAGGAGTCTATGCTTCTAACACGGGACAATGCTGTGTATATAAGTCCATGTATCCGAATTCCAGCAGGCTGAAATGCAACATTATCAAGTGTTAGGCCTTGTGATCTGTGGACTGTATGTGCACATGCAAGTTTAATCAAAAACTGTTTGCGAATCTTCAGTCGACCTGTCTTTGCTGATGTCGATACTGGCTTTGATATTCGCAAAATAGGAGTCAAATCGCTTGCAGTGTTTGAATTATATAGATAAGACAACTTGCTTGCTTGTCGCTTGCCTATATGCGGTTCATGGAACTTAATCCAAAGGACATCTACTTTTTCTGTCTTCATATAGCCTTTCAGTATTCCATCTGCACCATTCACCAAGCCATCCTGTGAATCATAGTTACAGACATATATTTCAACTAGCATTTCTAATTTCAGTGCAAGGTGCAAAGGTAAAGTGACTGAATGTTCATGACATGGGGCATTTCCATGGTTGTCTTCTTCCAAGTCAATCGAATTGATGATGATATCATCGCTAGGCATGAGTGACAACATGTGGCTATTATGCTTTGCAACATCCTTATTTCTGTAGAACAGGTAAGGGAACGTTGGATCTGTTGGTGTAGGTCGTAAGCACCTCGAATTGATATAGGTCAAGTCATCATATGTTTGGTTGTTTGTGTGCATTCTATTCATAATTGCAATGAATGTTTCATTTGTCTGGCGCATTGTAGTATGCAACTCAAAGCATTTAATATTAGCTCTGCAGAAGTCATGGGTCATTGTTTCCATGTTAACGATAGGTTGTTCAAATATCAAAGAATCTTGGATGGGCTGTGCTTGGTAAAGATCGCCACAAAAGATCATGTCAATCTTTCCAAAGTATTTGGTCTGCACATGTTTTATGCTTCTTAGCCGACTATCAATGGAATACAAGAACTGACTGCCAATCAAAGATGATTCATCTATAAAGACAAGTTGGAGTTCCTTGTAAAGATTAGATAATGTATCCAACATTTCCTTGCTAAGCGGAAGAAACTGTGACTTGTTAAAAGGCATTAAAAATGCAGAGTGGACTGTTGCTCCACCAACATTGTATGCAACTTTTCCTGTGTATGCAACTATTAGGCCCTTTGGTTTCATAGGATTAGAGCAATTATTTGAATCATAGATTTGTATAAGTATTTGGAACAATGCTTTAACTGTGAATGTCTTTCTTGTTCCTATTCCGCCTGTAAGGAACACGTGCACAAGACTGTTCATGTTCAACTATTTTTTAAGGGCAATGTCATTTACAATTGTTTGGTGTTCGCGATTCAATAGACATCTTATTCTATGGTAATCATTATTTTCAATTAGGAAAGGATGTTTTGTAACTTGAAAACCAAGGTTGATACATTTTTCACTTTCAGCCGCTGGAGGACGAGGAAAATCCGCTTGTAAGTCATAGGACTTGGGAGGAGTTCTGGTTGTTTTTGGGTTTCTGAATGTCTAATCATGATCACCAGGGTTTTCTAGGTAATTAAGTGCAACTTCTAGATCGCCCCATGTTGGATTAACATTGTAGGTAAATCTAGCTTCATTGATATGCACTATAGTCTCAAAGGCAACATACGCAACCTCCCATGTAGAGAAGTTATGTATTAATGTCTCTTCGTTTTCATGGAACAAAACATACAACAACAATTTTTCTCTACAATAGTTTTCATAGTCACAATGTTTATTGTATTTGACAAACCGTATAACAAAGGGTTTTTTTCTTTTTGATATGGGTGTCCCATTTTTTTTGTAATGTGATATGAATTCTGCTAAGCAGATATTCCTAATAGGAGATGGACGCTCGATGTAATAATCAATAATAGAGCGACATATGACGTCCTCTGAATTGCCAAGTTCTTGTTGCATCAAAACCGATGGTTTAAGCATAAATGTGTGTTTTTCAAGTGGAGATGTGTTTATGAAGACACATTTTCTTGAACTACAAGTGAGGGGAAAAGAAAGGGAAATGTGAACTGCTTGCTGAGCAGACATTTGTTGAATATTAAGCAATGTATTGCCAAGGGTGTGTATCATTTGTATGGCATCAATATGACTTCTTTTGTGTTCTTTGCGTATTTTTCTGAATGCATATGTCATAGATTTGTCAATCTTCGTTAGATACGAGGTGCAGTAGGATGTTGCAGCATATGCATTCAACATGTACTATGCATCTGTATTTTCTTTCCACATAACTGGCATGTCCTTGGAGAAACTATTGTTCCAAATATGGGCGAGTTTTCGTTTAAGGAAAAGTGTTGGTTTCCTAAGCGTTACTTGTATGGCTTGGATGTACTCATCTTCTGATAGATTTACTTGTGTCAAGAAGGCATCAAAGCTCATCATTTCATCAAATCCTCATTGTTCTAGAAATGTGAACAAGGATTTAGATTTCTCAACAACAACAATGTCCTCTAAACTAACTGGCTCTATGATGCTTGTAGCTCTCATTGGTGGAACACGAAAGTTGTATCTGCAATGCGATCTTTTTCGTTTTCTACAACTTCTTGTATGGTAATGTCTATGGACTTTCGCAAGGTTTGGTTCCAAATGATATGTATTGCATGCTATGTATTTATCCACAAATTGTTCGATCTCTGAATTCTTATCAGCTCCATAGATTGGTGCACCCTCTATCCACAACAGTGCGTGGTCATGCTCATTTCCCCTCTTCTGGAATTCAGTCACAAAAAAGTAGTCCGATATTTTTCCGAAAAACGTTTCATCATGGCATATCAATTTCCTCAAAGCATTTATTCTATGTCTATAGTATCGAGTACATGTCACTGGGTCTTTTCTTATGAGGTAGTCAATGTCATTATTTTCCAGTGTATCATTTTTTTTTTATGTTTCTTGTTACTATGCAGGTCAGAAACGACAACCACCAATGGATCCCAACAATTCTCTACACTTGTAAATGTGATGAAAAATGTTGGCGGCCCCAATTGCCGGATCATTGCAATTTTTTTTTTTGTTGTTGCAAATAATCAGGAGAGGTGCAGATGTTCTTGAAATCTATGTATCCAATATCAGATTTCATAATTTTTTCTAGGTTTACTTTGTACTTCACATCCTTGGCCAACAACTTTCTTCCTTATAACTGGCCTTTTCTTATTTAGACCCACATGCAAGACAAAACTTGCTCTATTATTATGTGCATTGTTTTGAAAAACAATTTTTTTATGTGACAGGAGAAGTAACCGCTTGAATGTAGTAGCTCCCATTAGACTATTTTATGATAACTGAATCATTATGTAATATCAATGCCATGTGGATCTCCATAGAACAATGTTGGAAAGTTCATTTCCTCAGCGAATTTGTCCTTGAATATTCCAAGTGGACGCTGCCCCTCGCCAGGTGCGATTTCAAAAATTTTGTCTTGCAAGTCATGAATGCACTGTGAACCAGTGATTCCATGGACCAATGTTTCAACAGGTGTTTCAGTCTCCGATTCATCACTTGTATGAGAATCACTAGGATTTTCAAGAGTCTCTGCAGATTTTCCATGTTCTTTTGTGAGAACATTGTTCCAATTGGCATTTATACAAATATTCTCTACTTTGTACATGGCCCTAGAAAACAATTCCTTTAATGCTTTCATAACAATATGCACACACACTTTTCCTGTCTGATACGCATTTTTGTATTGCAAGCATCTTTTCAGAGCCACAACAATTGTAATTGTATTGTTAATGAACCGTGGAAACTATTTTTGCACAACATCTAGCTGAACATGCACATTAATAATGATCCTGTTAAGCCCATCTGGGGTCGCTTATAGCCCCAAGGTTTGATTTGAGAAAATACAATTCGCAAAGAGACAAGTCTCTCCTCAATTTCCGTAAGTGCACTTACATATGCTAGTGGTGTATTACATCTTATTCGGTCAAGGGTTGCAACTGTGGCAGTTTTCCATTTTCAACCAATCGTTTGCATGGAAGACAAACTTTCTCACTGGAAAATGGTTTATCGTGGGCTGTCAGTCGGAGGTATTCTACTTGCAAATCAGGTGTGAAAGACTTACTATTTTTTGAAAAATTTAATTGTTCACAAATTTCCCATGCAATGGAAGGAGTGTCTTTCATTTTCTTCATGTAGGTCTGTCTTGCATTTTTTTTTGCACGGAAGTATCGGTAGAAACTGTTTTCTGTTTTTCATGTACACCACAAACTTCCATAGTTGCATGACCATTCTAGGATATGCAAGCACACATGTTTATGTTATGTTCTGCATGAACAAATTTCTTTACATTGTCATATGTGAGTTTCTCTCTAAAAGTAAGTGTAGCAATATATTTTTTTCTCTCGCGCATGACCTTTTTCAAGTTGTGGTCACTTACTCTACATTTCTTTCCCAAGGGCGGGATGACCTGGTGGCAATTGGGATGAATTTCACTCTCACCCAGTTTCTTAGAAACTATTTTACGTTTTTTGTTCAAGGCCTCTATTTGCTTATCAGAAGTCTGATGAATTTGACGAATAATTTTTTTCAAATTGTGATAACTTACTCCACATTTTTTTTTTAAGCCCTCTATGGCCTCATCACAACTGAAATTAATTCTACGCATGTTTGTTTTGTTCAAGTCCTTCCTACCCATATCGCAACCGAGAGGACTCTCGTTTTGACTAAAAAGCATTCCACGCGTATGCAGATTCGATGTCGTTTGGGTGGCATGCACACTCAACCCTGAAATACCGATATCTCCAAGCAAAGGTTCATAATGGATATGTGATATATCTATTTTCAACGATAGGATGTGAATTATTCGATCGTAATTTGAATCGGTAACCCAAGAATGGACAATGTCAGCTGGCGAGGTTGACGAAACCTGGATCTTCACCTTGAATACCATAGACAACCATTGCAAACAGAATCTACAACCCTCCATATTCCATTCTTCATATGGAAGCACCATGTTCACAAGGTATTCCTACCAACTTCCAACTGCTGGCATATTTTCCACGAGATATGGGAAAAGGTGTTGATGCACACACCTAAAAGCTTGTTCACTGTCGCCTATAATCCCATTCCAGAAGGATTGTACAGTGTAAAGACGCAGTGACTAAACATCGAACTTGGTTGCTACCAAACAACAAATTGCATTAAATAGAATATCTCCACAACTAGACACAAAAAAAAAATCCAACTGTAAACCATAGCAATCTATGCCATCCAAAATCTGTTTCCATTGTGATTGAAGGTCTTTGAAAATAACAGACAAGTAGATACAAGGACCTTCTATATTTCATATGGACATTTTTTTGTACAACAGTGGTTCATAATGGCCACTGAGGGCATCAACATCATGGAACAAGATGCAATATGGATTGTCAGATGCAGTTTTGTTGAATAGTAGATATCTTGTTTTTCTTGTTAATGACCATATGCCAACTAATATATTCAACCAGTTAGATAGCCACCGAATACAAAATGTATCTCCCCAAAGTCCCCTCTAATGTGCAGGCAGAACTGGAGATGCAGACAACCACATATTTGAAAAATATGTATCCACATCATGTGTTCCATGCAACTTCCAAAGAAAATCAGATTCCAGTTCATATTCATAGGACTGCAAAGTCTCAACATCGCCATTTTTAAAACAGGCCAAGAAATAATCTATCAATCCATTGCGCAACTCGGTCGACAAATACCGTAAATGCAATAGAACCTGGAATGTATCGAAAAGGCAATCCCCAACAGTATACAAGAATGCATCCAATCTAAAAAGGACATTCCTATGCAAAACCATGTCAATGCTATCATGTACAACCTTCAAGTGTTCTCATGATGTCTCATACGCAACACACAAGACAAGTCGGGGGGAATTGAACTTGAAACCTCATGGAACTTCATATCACGACACTT
>JZKD02S2141217.1:206502-226352 GCA_000966675.3 Picea glauca
CAAAAAAGGGTGCTACTGGTAGAGTTTTCATTTTTTAGAGGTCGCATTTCTTACCCTCCTTTCAAAAAATGGTGCTATCGATAGAACCATCTTTTGAAATGGGGGTAAACAATGCGACCTCTAAAAAATGAGAACTCTAGAGAGTTCTCATTAAGGTGGTAACTTTGTTAAGTGCAACTTTGCAAAGTGATACAAAGTCGATAAAGGTCTAAGGAATAGTAGGGGAATATTAGTATTCAGTTGCTATATATTTTCATTGGTTTGCAAAGGAAAATCAATAGATCTATTCACATAAAGAAAGAAGCCACTAGGTGATAAATTTCATTGCATGCATAGGGAGTTAATAAGAACTCCATATCCTTGAACATAGAAATATTGTGAAGGATAAAAATATTTTTGCAAAAGAAAGAAATTGATATCATGAGATGAGGTGTGACTCACAGATTTGATGACTCATCTCTATATTAAAGCATAGGGATGTAGGAAGAAGGAATTTTTAGATATGATCTAACAAATTTTGTTTAATAGTACTGAAAGGAAGAAGGTTACCTATGTTATCATAGTGTGAAACAAAAAAATAGGGTACACACACAAACGAAGGATGTGTAGCGTTCCATTTCTACCAGAGTGGTCTTGAGTTGCCAAGCAATGCTTCACGGGGAATCACTCAATGAATTAAAGAGAAATATTTAAAATTGAGAAAAACCATGGACCGAAAAGAGTATTAGAAATATGACACAGACAAATATTTCAGAGTGTTGAAGTGCCAATAAATGATAATGTCATTTAAAGACCAGTTTGGTCAAGGAAATGGGGAGTGGCTAATAAGATTGCAATGCTAATGCTCAACTAGAGTAGTGCATGTTACAACACTATGAATATTGAAAATTATAATGAAAATATGTTGGGGCAGGTTTTCTTTGAATAAAGGAGGAAGTTGTGAGATGACAACACTAGTGGTTCTAGTGGTTGGAGATGTAGAATGGCCAAGTGGGGCTTGGCCAAAAGGTTCAAAATAGGGGCCAATGGTGAAGATTTGAGAAGAATGGTAGTGTAGAGGGAAGCAAGGTTCTACATAAATTCAAGGTCAACCATCTACAAGAAGAACCACATAATTAAATTAATTATGAAATAGATATGCATTACAATGCATGATAGAATTGATGCATGATGCATACAATAAAGATTGAATGCATTTACATGAAATAGGAATGACACTTACGATTAATGTTTAATGCATAGTGATGTGCACTTGTGCATGTGGACATGCCTAAACATGCTTGTGGCATGCTTATATACTAAGAATGGTCTATTGCTATGTGTGAATAATGATGACATGATACTTGAATATGTCTCATGATGGATTGTGTATCGAGGAAAAATGTTGATAACATGGATGAAAATGATGTTGTTTCTGTATGTAAAATCCATCCATATGAAGACAAAGGATTATGGTGATATGTTGATAAAAGATTGGTGAAAGGATCTTGTGAGATTATACAAAATATCAATTGATAAGGTAACATCAAGTAAGGTAATAACAACCATGCAACTATGTGTTTGGGTTGTTTGTGATGCGTAAATGAGGAAGGGAATCAATGTAATAATTCTCTCAGTTAAGTTCTTAGTATTTGAATTGATGTAAAGGTGAGAGGCCTTGAGTATGCAAATATTAATTGTTGCTTGAATGAATTTATGATAAATTTAATTGCATATTGTGCTATATTGGTTATGAGATCATAATCAGGTCAAGTCAGAAGATATTATTCCTGTTATCGTAATGAATTCCATTAAATATGGCCATGTGTGAGGCAATAAAATGGCTGGAAATGGAAGGGCTATAGCGCCATGCAAGTGCATAATAGTTTTCCCCTATATAATCGATGTTTGGAATGGACTGCAACCTCTTTGTCCACACCAAATATCACTAAGGAGGATGTTCCTAGTTTTTTGTATGAGTTGAAGAGGAAGGTATCTGAATAATCAGAGAAGTAATTGGGGAATATTTTGGATGATTTTTTAAAACATGGGCCATACCTTCCAACTCACATGGTGTAATACATGACATGGATGTAAGGTATTCTTGAGTCAATGCAAGGATGCATTAGGTAGATGTGGCCATGATTATTGGTACATTTGTTTGATTTATTGGTAAAGTTTGATTGCATTATGAAAAGCTTGATATGTTGATAATGCATGTACAATTAATGACAATTGCATTCTATATAATATGTTAATGGTTGATTTCCATTTTTAATGTGAGTAATGGATAGAAGTGATTGAATTGCTAGTAAATTACAATTTTGATATCATTTCATGAACTATTAAAAATGTGCATGAGTGCTAACAATCTTGTTTGGCTACGAGAATGTTGAGGAAATTTTATGTAGAGTATTCTTGGATAAGGAAATGATTTAATACCATAAGAGATAGTGATATATACACATGCAAGAGTCAAACATGATTCTAGGAAATATCATGTTCGATAAATTTTATTTTTTTCGGTATAAAATTGTTTTGAGAAATTAGCAATTGAATTTTTTATGACATGCTAAAAATTTGTTGGTCGCATGGAAATTGATAAAATTTCAAGGGAAATGGTATTGTATATGGAAATATGTAATCCATAAGGAATATTGATATCCGTTGCTGCAAGATCCAAACAATTATGAGCAAAAAACTCATGTTGGGGAAATTTTGTTTTCCCGTGTAAAACTAATTTGAAATTCTATAATTGAAAATTGTATGACAATGACTCATATTGAATGTATGCCTATGATGAAGATGGGATGTTTGTCATTGGTTATACATTTCTAGTGGAAGTCTAGTATCAAGTTGGAAATTTGACTGCGTAAGAATTCCTTGGAAAATGATGGATCACTTGAAGAAGTTTATAAAAATGAAAGGGATTTCTGAGCCAAGAGGGTGAGTACAAAAAGAATAAGAAAGTTGTCCAAATTTAAAAAGAACCAGGATGTCAGACCTTAAGAGTGAACTCTTGTGTGGGATTTTCACTATCAAAGAACCAGGGTATTAGGCCTAAAGAGTGGAATCATGTGTGGGAGTTGCGCTCTCGAAGAACTAGGTTGACAGGCGTGAAGAGTGAACTCCTCTAAGAGTTGCGCTAAAGTGGTAAGGTTGTTGTTGGTTATTTTCGGGTATTTCTTCCTAGTAGTGAGTCCCTTGAGATCCCGATAGTGACATTCCTAATTACATATTCCACTGATACATTGATAAACAAATGGTGTATCCTGATGGAATGACAAAGGTGAAAGGGACACATTCCTTGGGTCAACCCTAATAACAAAATGGGACACCCACTGGAATACAAGCAGTGAAGGGATACATTCCTTGGGTTGGGTGGGTCAAGAGGAAGAGAGATAGTGGAAATTGGATAGTTGTAGGAGAATTCTAGTGGTTTATATATATGTTTTTGTTTAGGGTACCTATGTAACTATGTTTTGGGGGCCATAGTGCCTATGTATTTATATTTAGGTTAAGATGCATGTGTGATTTTTGGTTCGGAGAGACTATATGTTGATTAAAGGCTAGAGAACTTAGCATTCTAATTGTATGTCCATCGTAGCATGTTGTGCACTAAGGACAATGAAAAAATAAGTGGTAGGGGAATGTAACATCAACAATTTTAATCTCCTTGAATTATAATGTAATTGTATAAATGTCAATTAGGTTGTTGAGTCGATGTGTTGGGGAAAAGAGCTTGCATTGATTTAATATGGATAGGGGACGAATTGTATATTATGTGCATTGAATAATTAATAAAATTAGTAAGCACTGACTGTGATAAGATATGAAGAATAATGCGGGGCTATGTTTCCACAATACATAGGGGGGTCAAAGGGGTAATTATTCATGGGTAATTAACTTCCTTTAATAAAAGTGGAATCTATTTTTTTATTTGAGTAACATATGTTCCTTTTAAGCCATAGAAAACATTCTAGATGAACTATACATCACCTCATATTTCCTACGAGTCCTCCTGAGTACAATTTGGGGTTCAGGATATCAATATATGACCTCGGGAAGTTAAGGTTCCAAGCAGATATATGATTAATCCATATAAATAAAGCTGAATTTTCTTTCAATTTGTGAGAGAATCATGGCTAATTTCATCTCTTCAAACCTGTTCCACCATATTCCTCATTAAATTTCCTTTCCAATGAGGTAAAGTTTTCCCCAAACGGACACCCGGATCATGAGTTATGAACTTCTCAAGATCATTGCTCAGTAGTCGTCCATCAATTTCATGAGTTAATCCTAGCCCTTGATCTAACTTTTTCCACTCCATTTAAATTTTGTCTTTTTCCTTTAAATTGATATCCCACATTAATTTTGGTCAAGATTTTTTAAGTGTTCATAATGAAAATTTTACCATAGCACTCATGTGGAACAAAGAAGACTATAGAGACTTTAGTGTAGCTCTCGTGCCTTAGGAAAATTTCATGAATTAATAAAATTTTGATGACCCAGTTAGTGTCCAGTCATAACTCAGTCAGTTCCCATGTCATCGCCATGTGTCACCCATGGGTTGGTCCATGTCATCACCACATGTTATTATGGTATTGGTCCACCTCACCACCACATTTTGTTTGAGGATATGTCAATGTCATCACCACATGTCCCAATATGGTAGGTCCATGAAAAGGGGGAAGAAACTTAAGAAAGGAAATAATATTGAAAAATTAAATGAAGGGTTTGTGGAGTTACGAGAATGCAAAGGTAAAGGAGGCAGGAGGGGATAGAAAATGGTAAAAATGACTAAGTATGAGGTGAAAAATTGGAATGGAGAGTACATATTAGTGAAAGTGGACGTGCAGACTATGCACATGGATATGAGGAAGAGTAAGGAGGTTTTCTCCAAAATTAAAATTATGGCTAAGTATGAAAAACTATGAAAAGTGAAAAGTGGGATGGTATGTAGCTATGCATCCACGTTTCTTGAATTTGGCTAAGTGATGGAAGAGTAAAACATGCTAAGTGATGGGGAAGTATATAATGGAATTACATGAAATATGGTACATGAAAATAAGAAAATGGAAATGAAATATGGAAAAGCAAAATGGAAAATAAAAATGGAAAAATGGAAAAAGGAAAATGAAAATGAATTACAAGAATGAAGTAGAAAATGGAAATGAATTACAGGAATGAGTGTACAAATTGTTAGAATATAGAAATGGAAAATGGAAATAGGAAAAAGGAAATGGGAAAAGTAAAATGGTAATTATTAAATGGAAAATGAAAATGGAAATGGAAAATGAATTATGAAAATAATGTGGAAATGAATTATGAAAATGACTAAGTGGTGGGTATTATGAAAATTAATTAAGTGGATAATGGAAAATGAAAATAGGCTAAGTATGAAAATGTGTTAAGTATGGAGGATAGTGAGGAGAGAGAGTGGAGTGGAAAGAACAAAAAATTACTAAGTATAAAGTGTGTAGAGTGGAGAATGAAGAAAATAGGAAAATGGCTAAGTATGGGACAAGGTCATTATGAAGGTCACGAAAGTGAGGAGGCAATTCTATATAACACACGGCTGCGGACCTAGAGATGTATGGACAAAGGGTGAGGAGGTCCACATCAAAATGAGAAATACGACTAAGGGAAATGGGGTGAGTGATCCCATAAAGAATATGAGACTAAGTATGGCATCAAGAACTAAGAAAATGAGACTAAGTGTGGTTCCAATAATCTAATCTAGTTTCCAAGAAAATCTTAGTTATGATAAAAATTAACTATGTTGCACATGGAAAAATTACTCTTCGGGTGATCGGACAAAAATATGGATATCTTGGTCATACAAACTCGGATTTCGAATCTGAAAAATGCTTTAAAAAGATGAGAATGAGGGCTACACTATTGGAATACTAAGAGGGGTTACGGGGGGTGAATCATTATGAGCACCTTTTACCACTTCTAGTCACAATATATAAACTTCAACTTTATCAACACTATATCATTTATGATTGCATTCAATGTATCATGAGCATATAACCATAAGAAGTATCATCACATCAAATAACCACATGCATAGTACACCGAAATTTACGTGGAAACCCAAATGGGAGAAAACCAAGGAATAATTTCTTATATATATCAAGAATATATATATATATATATATATAGGAAGCACCAACTTCCAAATTCTCCAGCACCAACTAGAAGGAGGAACCAACCCCCTGATTTACATACACCAAACTGAATGAAGCTAAAACTCCATGAATTCTTTGGCACCAACCAGAAGGAGGCACCAACCCCTTGATTTACATGCACCAACCTGAAGGAAGAACCAACTCCTTGATTTATCCGACACCAACCGAAAGGAGGATACAAACCCCTTTCCTTGCCACATCCTATCACCCTGAAATATAAGTGTAGATTCATTGTCACTACTATTGATCAACCTGTAACTGCCACTATCACTGATACATCAACCAACCTGTCATTGTCACATCAACTAACTTGTAATTGTCACTATCACATAATCCAATCTGTCACTGTCACATCAACCAAATTGTCACTGCCACTGTCACATCAACCTACTTGTCACTGTCACTGTCACATCAACCAACCTATCACTGCCAATGTCGCAGATATACCATCATCAAAAAAATATAACCATATCCACTCACATGGATACCAAAACCATTACCATACCATGTTCATCAACCATGTACCATATCATGTACATCAACCATGTATATAAACTTGTACCATACCATGTACATCAACCATGTGTATTAATCATTAACTATGTACATCAACCATGTACCACAACCCATACCATATCGTGTACATCAACCTGTACCATACCATGTACATCAACCATACACATTAATCATCAACCATGTACCACAACTTGTACCATACCATGTACATCGGCCTATGCCATACCATATACATCAAGCATGTACCATGTATCCAAGATGTGTCCATGTCTCAACAATATGCCTTAAGCATGTGATAAAATCACCATGACATATACCAAACCAAATACCAATATAGCCAAGATATAGTTCTAACAATGTATCATATCATCACAAAGGTATAACATATCATGCGAAACCATCATCAAGACATTCCCCAAGGATGCACCATAAACATAACCCTCAATAACATATATAAATCATACCTCTAATCATATAGCAGACCCGATCCACAAAATTACAGACCAATATCCCTTCCTCAACTTCAACAACAAGAGAATAACATCTTGATCAAACTTTACCTCAGTCTCGTGAGACAAGTTTTCAGATTAATCACAAACCCGAACTTTCAACAAGAATAATTCCATACTTCTAACAAAAAAAGGTCTAAAATTGTGATCACATATAATCTGAGATCTTTCTTCCATCTCCTAAAAATTTCGGGTTCTAAAACTTCTCAGAAAAAAAAATTATAGTGCAAATGGAAAACCTTCCTAATTTTAATCCTATTCTGGAGAGAAAACTTGTACAACATGCCACGTGATAAATGTTTGACATATGATTATGAAATGCACACAAGAGATACTAAATATTTTTATATTTCCACTGAAATTGGGATCCTCTATGAAGAAGTTATGATTGTTTTACCTGGAGCACTTGTTTAAGACTAGTTTCAAGAGTAGTTCAAAAACCCTCTTTTCCACAGAGTGTATCTCCAAAAATGAAATGAACCAGTAGCATAAATTTTTACCGCAAGTTACTTGACATGTCATATCAACTTCCTCCAATTTTCTCTATTTGAATCATTCTATAAAACAAGTTATAGTGAAAATGGTAATCTGACCTTTAAATAACATACCTTAGAACACATCATCACAAGAATTCATCCTCCCTTAGAATTTATCCTTTATTTACTTCATATTCCCTCTAAAATTCACCTCATATATCCTTGATTACCTCAGATAAGAATCACTTACTCACATAGAATATATTTAATAGAATATGTGTGTGAGTGTACTTATGAGTGACTTCTTGAGGTCTATATATACTTTTTCTAAGTAACCTATTTCCTTAACTTTAGGGATTCCTGAACTTTCTTGTTACAATCACTTTACCCTTTCATTAATGACTTGCAATCAATTAGGGGCTTCTTAAGACATATTTGGGGCTTCCATAGGGGCTTTTTAACCCATATTTGGGGCTTCAAACTTCATGACCTCATAACTCCTCAAACATGAGGAACTACATGACGTTCCACCTACCTTTGGAAACAAAATGATGAGGACTATCCATATAAGAGTGTGTTACCTGCATTTACATTGTCCTTCATGTTCTTATTACTAAAAAATATTCAGTATTCATGACCAAACTTGTGGGTTTCTTGTAGACTTCTTCAAAGCGTCTTCCCATGAGTGCAATAATTAGAGATATGCCATTTGGGGACCACTTTGGAGACTTATCCAAATACATCGATCACATATGTTGACATCAATGACAACCACTTCTTATTGACATCAATGACAACCAACTATATAAGAAAATCAATGACACCCAAGTATCCAAAAATATCCCCCTTTGGCATTGATGGAAACACTCATACTCCAATGGTCATACTCCACATATGACCAATAATCCTCCGATGTTTCTCTCGTCATGTTTCTCTGCCCCTTTTACATCAATGGAAAAGTGTATCTCTACTTGGCGTTGCTCCCCCTGTCTTCATGCTTCTAATATTTATCTTTTGATCTATGTCTTTCTCCCCTTTTGAAAATATGGGTAAAAGGATAAATCCCCCTATCGGTATACCTCCACTGAAAAATATCTCTCTAACTTCATGTTCTTCCCTTATCTTCATGCTTCTGATATTTTCTTTCATGATCTATTTCTATGACAATTTCTATCCCTTTACTTCTCTACACGATGTGGTATAAATAAATGTGGTACTTTCTATTTTTATGAGGAAAATCACTCTATGGCATGGGGTAAACCTCAACAGAAGGAAATGACTATAGAAATCAACTCTAATCTCAAGTATGCTATATAAAAAAACGTGCTAACAAGACAAGATAAAGAACCTACCTCGTCAAGACGTTCGATGAAGTCCATCGTTGAGCACTCGACTCAAAGCTATACACCTACAACTTGTCCTCAACAACCAAGATACACAAGGATATGGTGATACTATACAAATTTAGCACATATAATAGCATAATCCATCAATATTCATAACAAATGCGTGCATGGAATAACAATTCAAATATTCACAAGACATCAATTCGACGAGAAAAGAGTATTTCTATTAGAATATGATCAACAAAAGTGTATGAATAACAAACTTTTTTGTCGGCACATATTGGAACCGAGAAACTAAGTCCCTTCCAATTGGGCCTCCACCACTTCAATCCTCCACTAAAGGCAAGCTCATATTAGAGAGACAATGAGGTTCTCCATCAAATAGGGAAGAGCTTGGGGGATGAACAATGTGTTCAAACTTAAAAGGACAAAGGGATGCAGACACAATATGAAGTGAATAATTTATCTAGAGTAACTTTTCTCTCAAAGTTCAATTCTTCTTCTCTCTTCCATGGCTCAGATATGGCCCATTTATAGACTTCAAATGGAACCAAAGGGTCGATTCGGAACGTTTCCAGAATATCGAAGGTCAAGGATCATGTATCTCGTGATGTGACATGGAAACCCAACACCATTTTTTTAATTTTGGGCACAAAACCCGATGTACGTGGGTTGTAATGGTGAAACATGTGTATACGCATGTTGTATATGTGTTATGGCGTGTATATGTGGAAAAATACAATTTTTAGCTCTAGGATTTGCAAAAAGGGACTTCAAGTCTGCATAGGGAAATGGAAAAGGTTTTTTCAACAAGTTGCATGGGGTAAGGAAAATATTGCTATAACAGATGCCCCCTAATGTTTGAGGTCAGAGGAGTATCTGTGATGGCTGAAATACATTATAATTCCCAGAAGTAGAGTAATGGAGACCCAACTGGATGAACTAGTTTCTCATAAGAATATTACAATCCATAATGACTTTGTACACATGGCTTCCAATTTCAATTACACTGCAAATCCATGTGGAAATATACCAAACAATTGTTCATGGACATGAAAAGGCAATACAAAAGTAGATACATGCCATAAGGTGTCATAGTCATGAACAAGACCGAGTGAAAACCAATCTGAAGATATTTGTATACAATGGAGTACAATTCAATCTCCCATGATCACTGAAGTCATATAGGTACTGGTCTAATGAATGATAGCAACAACTCAGGAAAGCTCTGACTATGAATTGATGTCTTCAAGTATTCTATACGATCCACCAAAGGTGAAATTCTACATCATGTGAATAAAGGATTTGAGGTCAAACATAATGAGACTTCTTTTGATTACCGATCATTAAGGTATATCGTTAACAAACCCGAGACAACCTATCGATAATGAAAGTAGGTATCAAGGCACCGAGTACATTCTTACAAGTGTGAATAAAGGTGTTGAGTTTGAACACTTGAAGAATCCATTGATTAGGACACATTGATGTATTCCCAACTGTCGATGGCGAGAGAACCTGCCACTGATGACTGCAAGCATCTAGGTACTCATAGGACTCTAGGCATCATTTCCAGAATAGATGAGTTGAATTCGATGGAAGGAGACCCACTGAAAGGAGAGAATTAAGGAATCTCTCATCAATCATCACAATGTACAAAGTAGTATCTTGATGATTTGGAGGAAATAGGAAAAATAACCTCTTCATGAACCAATGACCCTGTTTGTCTTTCACATGCACTAGGTGCAAGAAGTGCACGAAAAAGACCCTCTAAATAAAAACCAATAAGGAAAAATTCCAACAAAGGATAGGAAACCACCAATAATTCTAATGGAATCCAAGGCACTGCACGAATCCCAATATGTGAATATATTTCTTGCCATCAAACACAAGGGAAACCCCCTCATCAACGACCTATGAGGAGATTTCGACTGTTGGGTTCAATATTACCTACCCATAAGGGAAGTAGGACCAGGGTGCACGGTAGGACTAAAACTTAATGTAACTTTGAGACACACTGAGGGTATGGTTGACATGAAAAGTCAAGAGTTATAAGAAATGGATGACACAGGATAATAGACATCCTTTGAACAAGATCATGAGACATATGGATGACTCTTCCAGCATAGACTCAATGATGAAACTTTGTGATGCATGAGGCACCAATAAAACTATCCATAGGGACTAGAAGAGTAACCAATCAAAGGATTAAACTCTAAGTAACGAGCTCATCTTCCTAAGGTCATGCTAAACCCAAAATTTTGATGACAAGTGGACTCAAAAGTTTGTGCTCTATTCAAAGGGGACATGACTACTGCCAACATGAGATAATTTTCTTTTCCTGCCCATCCTTTTTTGTTTTTTCATAGTCAAATGAATGCTATGATACAGAGGACGAAACGAGTTTCATGAGTAATCAACTAGTTCCAATAGTGGAACATACCTATGCTCAATGCAAGGAGGTCCATGCATGATATGGACACTTGGGGGAATGTTTCCTCTTGGGGTATAGGGTTTCAAGATGCAAAGGATATAAACAAGGCTCTGCTTGGATGATGATGCAAACTGCTGAGGTGATAGGCTTATAATGTGAAAGTGAGAACTAGAAATAAGATCAATACTGCAAGCAAGAGAATGAGATGTAATTACAACTTAACTCCAAAGAATGTCCTTTTTTCGTAAATTTAGTCTACTTGGTCCGAAAAAGGGTTAAACCTACACCAAATAGACGTCCTTTCAGATCCAATTTAGGAGTGTGAAAGAGACAAGTTCACTTGGAAATATTTTAGTTTTTTTAGAGAGTCGGAAAAGAGCTTAAACAAGACTCGGTGGGAGTCCCATAGGTATAGGTCAGCATGCTTTTGAGTAAGAAATGAGGTTCGAACGCCAAGACATATTAGTAATAAGGGAATCTCACTCCTACATAAAAATATTTGCATGGGCACTAAATGGTACAGAGGTTTTAACTAGGGCACCCATGTTTGGTAAGTCTCTACCATTCAATAACGAAACTTCTATTAGCAATAAGGAGGTTTTGTGTCGCTAGTAAATGGGTTTGTACCTAACGCATATGGATCACAGTAATAGGATAGTGAAAAATTCAGGAATGGATGGACAACCTATCCTATATGTTGGTCAAATAAATATACCTGCCAAAGTCATGAACGGGTGGAAAAATACTAGAACCGCAAGAATCCCTGGACAAAACAACTCCTTCCACTGCACTATTAGTCTATTTAGGTAAAAAATTAAGCAAAACTATGCAAAGTGGCTAATTTTTTTTCTATAAATAGTAAAAATATAACCAATTTACCATATCATTTTTTTTTTTACCCAAATAGTGCATTTTGGACCAAATTGTCCCTGATCTTCAACTGCCAATTGTGGGAGCAACGAGTGGTGGAATTGAAAACCGTCTGGACCATGTAAGTCTTTTTTCCCTACTCTTCATTTCTATTGGTTTAAAATTTTAATTTAGGCTTCAATTTTTTAGTATTTTAAGGTGTAAATTAGAAACTAGGGTGTACACAGGTTGTAGATCATCGGGTCATGTACACGTAGTCCTATACACAATTGCTATCAAAACAGATCGTGTATATGCAACTGTGTAAACTACAGATCGCATACAAGTCCGTGAGTTGATTTTTTTAAATGATATTGACTCAAAATTTGATTTTAAGCTTACAATATGGTGCTAGAGTGGAGAGAAAGAGAGCATGAAGAGGTTGATGTGGCAGTAGAAAGAGACCCGCAAGCCAAAAATGGAATTAAGGAGATGCAGGCTATATAAATTTTGGGATCTCAAAGCTATGAGGGCTCAAGTGAGATTTCTCCATATGCTAGTGAACTACTAGGATCCATATACAGAGGCCTTCAACCACGATGGGAAACCATTGAGGATAGAATTCGAGGACATATAATTTTTGAAAATATTATCACGTCGGGGTGAGGTGGTGAACCTCAAAGCCCAGGGAGCTCAGAGTGGCATGAATATAAAGGACTACATAGCCACTCACTGCGTTGCAAGGACCAAGAAGGTAGGGATCCAACTACTGATTAGAGAGATCAACAACTTGAGTCTCAACATAATTTTCCTAGTTTTGACAGGGATCACAAGGTCAACCTCATTGTATCAGGAATCAAGGCCACTTATGTTCTACTCGATGGAGTGATTGTGACCCACGGTTTATGACTGGTGGACCTCACTGTTGGCCAACATGAAGAGACAACTAACATACTTCAAACAAGGTAGAAAGAGAAACTTTGGGTTTGCGTCTAACTTATATAGTTTTTTCTTCGAGAAGGTTCCAAGCTTGGACCCTAGAGTTGATATTGTTCAACATAAATGTCACGGTCCATCCATGGCATGATGGATCGAGGTGATGAGGTGGTTGGGGGGTGGTAGGGTACCAACACCCTACGACGACGAGTTTTTATTCTGGTGCCATCGGAAGGTGATATCTCTGGATGACTACCCATATGCAAGGATCGATTTTAGAGGAGATCTGGACATGCCATTACCACCGGGTTCCACCTACAAAGACATAGGTATGATTTTTTTTTAAAATATTTCATTTTTTTGTATTTTTGTAAAATAAAAACAAAAATACTTTTGGATGATTTCAAGTACTAACTTAAACATGTTACGTAGATGTGAGTCCACGAGGACTAGATGGACTCCCACAACATTGGTGGAGACACTGAGGGGATGAGCCAGCAGGATTGGACGTAGAGAGAGTGCTTCAAAACCTGCAAGGAAACCTGTCTCGTTTGACGCAAATAATTCCCATGGTTCAAGTAGAGGATCTGTCGGAGGCGATGAAACAACACGTGGTGGGTGTGCCCCATGCTTGGGTGTGACTCTTCCGGCGTCTCACAAACGTCATACTAAATTATTATGACACACATCCGATGCCACATGCATATATGTCGTGGTTACTGTATTGATTGGCCATATATGTATTTTGAGGGTGTGATCCCCAATTTTGTACTATGACACCATATTTTTTGGAGAGATGAAATATAAAAAACATTGGTCTTCAAATTTACTTATATTACAATGTGTACATTGGTGAATGTGTTTTCTTACAAAAGTCATACCTATAGGAATCATCGGAGTAGAGTAGGGTCTCGCACATGGTAACTTCCATTCAACTAACATACTACTAAATGGGAGTCTAGACGAACTTCTATAGAACAAATACCATGTGAAACGACATCGTTTAAAAGATCTATAATGATGATATTTTTTACTACATTATTCATTGATGGCCCTAGACAAATTCCACCTGAAGACACCAGTTGACCCTCGGGTGAGTAAACGACCCAAGCGGTGGAAGCCAAGTTCCATGTATGACAACTGGCATCGTCTAAGAATCCTAAGTAAACTAAATACTCCGTTGACATATTCCAACCAAGGGAAAACTTGATAAGAAAGACGATGAGACAAAGGAAAAGACATATATACCCTAAAATACATTAGTATACAAAGAGCTACTCCCAATATTGGGACTCAAGCGTAATATATTTTCAAGTAGAGCCCATTCCTGGGCTTAGCCATCATATTCACTTCCTAATATTCTAATTCATAGGCTCATTTTTATAAGACACGTCGCACGATATAAGGACCATGCCACATGGGGATGAACTTTCTTTCCCCCAGTGTTTCTTTGGCTTGGTCATACAAGAGGACCAAGTCACCCTCAACGTACTGTCGAGGACAGATAGACTTATCATACTGGACCTTGACACACAATTTATTCACTTCAATAGCCATAGAGGCATCTCATCGTTGCTCATCTAGGCTCTCTAGGTGTATGAGGCGTTCTTTGAGATCAGAAGTGTCAGGTAGGAGCTTAACTACAAGTCTAGGGAAAGGGTCAATTCCTGACGACCAAGCAAATGACTGAATTTCTTCAGGTGAACATCTCACGTCAATATATACATTTTCAACTTTACCAGGAATACAAGATATATCAATCGTGATGGTAGGAGAGATACTCAACATGTTTCCTTCAACATAAATGTCATGTGTATCTAGTGGAACTACGACGTGATTGACTATCTCACTCAAGGTGGATCTAAAATTGTATCATTCTATCCTAACAAGCTCTAGGAGAAAGTAAGAACGATGATGCATATCATCCCATGGCCTACCGGGACCATTCATGGCCTTTAATATCACTTCATCCAAAGGTAAAGTGTAATCGAGGAAACCATGTGAGAAATATGATGAAGTAGCCCATACGGGATGGAGAATAGGACCCTCCTCGTCTATTTGTGAGGAGACAGGATATGGGTTGGCAGTAGAGTCGAGAACATCTTGATACACTATCTCTACTGCCGACAGTGGCATTGCCATTCCAATATGAGACTGACCTTCACAAGACATGGTCAGGGAAGGTAGGGTCCAAGGATCGTCAAAATACGAAGTGTGGAAAGGAACGGACCTCATAGACGACGCATACCTACTAGACATGGCATAGATATTATGAACTAGTGCCACAAAATCAAAGGTACCCATAAGGAAGGAATACATTCTAACACCAATATCCTCAGTTGTCGTATGAGAATTATCGATCACGTGGATCGATGATCCAATTGATGCATTGGGGCTGGCATACACAAAGGAAAAGTGATTGATCGTCACAATTTTCCCATCATGAGGAAAAAATAAAGTACGTAAAACAAACGATACGATGGAAATCATAGCATAAGTCCAGTTGCGTCCTAGTAATAAGTTATAGTCAAGGGGCGCTTCCTCGACATCCACCTCCACCGTCTTCCCTCCTAACTGGACCAGAAAGGAAGGAAGAATAACGTGGGGACAGAAAGAATGACCATCAAATGCAATCAACATGGTCGAATATTGAGAGAGGGTTGGAGAGCCAATGGATTTCCATTAGGTTAGGGACATCACAGATGTTGTAGTTCCTTAATCAACAACAATGCATTTGATGGTATACTTTAAGTAACCCACATGGATTTGAAAGTCCACGTGGTAAGGAAAACTTGATAACCTTTGAGCCATAGGGGTCTATATCTCGTAACGTAGATAACAAGGCATTCCTCTCTGAAGGACACACATGGAGTACCTACAGAGCTGACATCGTGCAAGGGGTTTGACCCAAATCCTCAACATTGGAGTAATTATGGGCATCTCTAGCATTAGGGTTGTGGGTAGAGAGTTTGAGTACTCCTTTCGAAATACGAGGTGGAGACTCTGGATTTTCGATATGTAAAGGCATATCCAGAGGAGGGGGAGACTCTAGACCTGGAACAATCTGTGAAGAACTGTAATTGTGAGACTGAGTGTCTACATTAATCTGAGACTTGACCATATTTATGCATAGACGATCACCATCTTGCACTGATGGGTTTTGACTTCCACTCGCCGCATTTTTGGCATTAGAGGATCTCGAGGCCATCTTCTTATTATGCAGAAAAGGATTAGTTAGCACAGTGAGAGGTATATATAAAAGCTTCACATCTTCCTCGAGTTTGGGGCACAAGTGGGTAAGGTGATCATCAGTAAAAATCTTACAAGGGAATTTCACCTTACATTTCTCTTTCTTTCCCTCACCAACATTATTGTTCGATTTCTCATTGTTAATGTTGTCCTTGGGCTTATTATTATTATTCCTCCCACTCTTACAATTATTACCACATCCTTTCCTTTTATTCCCTCTTGATTATTGGTTACCATTCGGGTTGGTCGAAGATTGCGCAAAATGTACATATTCCGACTGAGTGGGAGTGGAGGACACATACGAAGCTTTCCCTCCTATAGACTGGTTTAGAGATAAGTATTTCAACTGGATTGTCACCAAGTCTATAGACTTATTATTTATGGATCCTACAATGCCATCGACATGAGGCCCGATATTTTGTCTAGGGCGTATCTTGAGCTCGGTGCATCAAGAATAATTTTGTACAACATCCCAGACTGAGCATATATAAGATATGATTGTTGGGCTTTAAAAATCACTTCTTCCTCATATGTAAATCTAGATGTAGAAACATCCTTCGAAATATAAGGTTGTAAAGACAAGGAACCATTACAACATGAACTGTATAGGAATGTAGTCCTTGATCAACCTCTTTCATCTACGCAGACTACATGAAAGAGGTTGATCAAGGACTACATTGTAACGAACTAGAAATTGGAAGTGGTTGAGGAAGACTAAAACCATCTGATTAAAAGTTTTGTACGTCCCCCTTGGTAGCTCTACGTATCATTTCACTACAACCCTCGTGAGGGTGAGTTGAAACAATATTAAACGAATAGAATCATCATTAAGGGAATTATAAGAGCACCAAAGATTAAAATTAGTGACATGATCACCAAGATCCTCACTAGTATTGCCCTTGAATTTTAGAATATTTGAAGGAAGCTTGGTGGGGACGGGGGACCATGTCGAGTCATGATGCACCGGGTCATTCATTAATCTTGATAGGTCTGGAAAATTATGTGTGGCCAAAAAAGGGAGACAGGTTTGCGACATCTGGCCCTAAGCTCCCGAGAAAGACTATTGTTGGGGAATCACAGTCCATCCAAGGTTCTAGTATCTACCATGGCCCTATGCAGGATTGTAAAATTCCCCTCTGAATTTATTCATAAAGGGTTGGTTGGGCACCATTCCAGTCGAAATGTTATGATGAGGTGTAACTACTTCCCCCAGCCGGAGTAGCTCCAAGCTAGGGGTTTCCCAAAGTGTGAAACTGACCTCCTCCGAGTAGGAATCCAGAAGATAGAGGTGGATTCGTCACACCAAACGTGTTGGTTGGAATCGGTGTGTAGTAGGTAGGTGAAAAGGACGAAACGTAAGCAACATATTGTCCTCCTAGTTGATTACTCCATCCAGGAACATTAAGACTAGGATTAGATCCAGGGTGAAAAGGAGGTAGGATTCCAACCGTAGGATTCATTTGGGGAATATGAGCACCTCCAAACAAGAATGGAATATGCAGAGGAGCCATGCCCCCAAGTCCAATACTAGTATTCAAATTAGACGTTGGAATGGAGGATGAAAATTGTGATGTGAAATTCGGCATACCATAGGAAAAAGGGACAGAGGTCATAGGGATGGAATGAGTATTTTTTCCTGATGAATGAAAAAGAGACCCAAAAGGGTTCATGACTATAGGATGAGTATTAACTATAGGCCAGACATGAGTGATGATGGGAACCTCCATCACTACAACCACGGTGGTTAAAGGCGTAGAAGGAGTACCATTAACTATAATTGGTATGGGAGTTGAAGGAATCCCAATATCTTTATGACTCGACTCAATACTCATACTTGTATAATCACAAGTCCGGTAGGTGGAGGTGTGTGTACCACGTTTGATAACTTTACGCCTTTTATAAGGCAAAGACTCAAGATGTGGTGGTAACTTCAACAAATAGTGAGACCTATGAGGAAGCGGGTATGGCTCCACGGTGACTCAAGACTTGAGATCTAAGAACAAATCCTAAGGCCGACTAATAATCAAAGAGCACACCAAAATAAACAAAAAGTTCAATATGAACACAAACAATATAGAGTGGCTGAAAAGGGGCCTCCCTCACTAAAGTAGTTATGCCTCGTCCAAGAGGGGCCTAAGACTCCCTTCAAAAGATTGGAGGTATCAAAATAAGCTATAAGGGCCCTCATGGGCTTAACAACCATTCGGTCAGATCCCCCCAGAGAGGTAATCCTCCATAAAGGTTGTGTGTTATCTGCCCCTTATCTGACCCAGGGTACCTATAGAATAACCCCTGCAAGTAACCTATGTGGCTATCTATGTCAAGCAACTAAGCCACCACGATATAACTAATGCGCAAGCGAATAGTCGTAAGTCATGTCCACCATATGGGAAGGGTAACAAAACCTAAAATATTGAAAGGACCGCCTCTCATAGAGGTAAATGTACTAGCAAGACCCCCATATATGAATAGATCCCAAGAAATATCTCTGACGCTAAGAAGGCATTGGAGGGATATCTCCTCAACCAACCTCATGTGACCTCATGCTTAACTCTGGTGTGAGTCGAGCCTCCTGACGTCACCAATTATACAATGGATTTCACCACTCCCTTAGTCATACACATATGTTGATTTTAATAGCCTTGGAGAAGTTTACTCACAAAATCCTATTCCAAGGCTCTAAATCTTAAGCTAGTTTGTGCACCCTGAAAAATAAAATCGTTTCTAATCAATTTTAAATTTATCAGCATTACTTTTAGTGGCTTTGTTTACTCAAAAGGTGCAGTCGTGAAACTAATGAATTTATGACTCAACAAGTAAAAGAATTGAATATGAATAAAATGCATATTAAAGTTTCTTGCTTAATCTGTTATTATTAATCTTCATTATAAAAACAACATAATAAGGATCTTACTGAAAGCAACATAATCACAAGAGTACATAAGCATTTATCCTCGGAAACCCTCAAGGGGAAGAAAACCCAACAAAACTTCTTTAATATAGATTCAATAACCAAGTACATTGTCTATCACAAGAGACATCTCACCAAATAGAAGATCCACCAGAAACCCTAACCAGAACAAATTAGCACACCACTTAGACCAAGATAGTCCTTCACCACGATAACCTTCACCTTTTCTGAGATACTCTTCCTTGTAGTTTCATCACTTCTCCTTGTAGTTGCGTCACTCTCAGACTTGCGCACTTGATAGAGAGATCTTGATGACCGTGTCTACAAATGAGGTGTTAGGCCTCTTATAAATAGAAGTTGTGCCCCCACAATAATTAGGCTAGGGATGACCTGTCCACTTTACCTTTTTAATTTACATTTGTCTTGTCTAGTAACAATAGGGCCGACTTGTCAA
>JZKD02S2141217.1:226385-249387 GCA_000966675.3 Picea glauca
TATATATATATATATATATATATATATATATATATATATATTATCTTTCTCTTTATCCACAAAAGGGGATAATAATATTCTTTGCAGTTACACAATATTTTAACACTCCCTCTTAACAAAAAGGATATTCTTTATCTTTTGACAGGTCACTGGTTTTCATCATTAACTGAACAATATTATCTAGGCAATATCATCAACTGGATAATCATCATCAACTGGACAACAGCATCAACTGGACAACATCATCAATTGGGCAACATCATCAACTGGTCAACAACATCAATTGGTTAACATTATCAATTGGGCAACACCATCAACTAGATAACATTATCAACTGGGAAACAAGAGGCATCAATATAATCCACTTGGTCATCTTGGCATCAAGATCACTGATTGGTTCTCCATGAATCAATATTAAATACGTTTTTTTCTCTTTATCTTCACGCAGAATATACTCTTTCTTATCTTCACACAGAAGATATCTTATCTTCACATAAAAGATATTCTATGAGTTTTTCCATTCCTTTTATGTTCTCCTTCTCTTGTAGTCATCTATCTCACCCATCCACTAGGGAGGACTACTACCATAGCTTCACTCCTAGTCATCCCACATGAACTAGAGAAGATAATATGCTATCCTGGGCAAGACTAGACTCCCTTTCCATGATCCACGCAGGATCACGACACAAACCTCAAGAGCCAACTAACCATTCCACATGGTCAAGGTTTGTGTTCCAGGCTACTAATTCCTTGGACATAGGAGAGTATCTTCTCGCTGACCCTTGGAGAAACATCCACACTCCTCTCTACGAGGGTGGTCACACCCCTCTCTACGAGGGTATTCTAACATGTCCCTAGAGTATCCAAAACTCAACCCTTGGACAAAAGCCAACCTTGGAAAATTTCTCATTCCCCTTCTCTACGAAGGTCTCTTCCTTATCTATGAAGGTCTCTTTCTTCTCTATGAAGGTCTCTTTCTTCTCTACAAAGGTATCTTCTCTTTATCCTTCTCTACGAAGGTCTCTTCCTATGGGATTGCTCATTCCTTCTCTACGAAGGTCTCTTCCTTCTCTACGAAGGTCTAGCGATGGGATCTGAAAAAATATCTTGAGGTACAAAACATTTCCTTGTTATAATACCATTCTACCCATCTGTTGGGCACCATCCATCTACTGGATAACTTTCATCTTGATCAAAATATATCATTACTCATCCATTGAGTAAACTGTTCCATGGACCACTTCTTTCCAAACTGCACCAAATTACGATCCTCCTTTTCGAACTCGGAAACATCGCTCCCTATTGCACCAAAATAAGATCTTTTTTAACTGTGTGACATATGATAATCATCGTCCTTGAAGTTCTCTTCTGTAATATCCTAGGTTCCTTCTTGAGTTCGAACATTTCTTTCTTTCTGTCTTCATACTGGATCAACCTGCTCCCTCTACATCTATGAGAACGGTACTGGAACAACTTGCAGTTACCTGCATCTCATCAACTATATCTAGGTATCCATATTTCTCTTAATCTTGAACATTTATGTTTTGCATCTTTAGGAGCCTCCTTCTCCTATATAAATATTGGATATTGTCTGGTCTTTACTAACTGTCACCATATTATAAGTCCTTCTCATGATGTCTAACTTTTGCAATTCAAGGCATAAGTTCTTTCTTCTAAGACCTGTAAACTTACTTACAGTATTCTTTCTGAGATATGTCACTTAGTCAATCAGTCAGTATCAATAAGCAGTAATCAAATAAAACTATATCATGATTTCTATCAGAGTAGTACAAATATTTTCTTAAGCAAAACTTATTCAACCATGTACACATCTGAAACCCTAATCATTACTAAGAATTTTGAACTCTTTTTCACTTTGGATATGAAATTACCAAATTTTTCCTTACTATCATAGCTAAACACATACATTTGTCACTCTCATGAGTGATCAAACTTGAAATAAATATTTTATCTTTTTCTTTATCCTCTTCTTTGATACTTGCTTCATAAGTCTGCATAGACACTGAAGTAAAATGAGGTTAATTAACATTCTCACAAAAATCTAACTTGTAATGAGAAAGTATTAAAATAAACAAGAGACTAAAAATAACATGAATACTTATCTTTTTTTGTTGTGTGGGGAGGCTCCACAGACTCCACCATTTGCTATGTTTCTTCAGATCAACTATCTTCAACTTAAAGTACATAATCCTCAATTTCTACTAAATCTTTCTTTGAGGGAGGAGATTCCTCTTCCTCTACCACATGTGCTTAATACTTTCTTTTCCCTTTTCCTTATGCTTGGTATTTTTCTCTTCTTGCTTTGGTTCTGGTACACCCACTGTAACATGTTCTAGGAGATCATTCTCATCTAGAATCATCTGCAACATATGCTTCCAAGATCTGAAATTTCCATATCCTTCCAGCCTGTCTTCTACCCTCATATCGGTAGACATTATTTCTTCCAATAGAAACTGAACTCACCAAAAGATGCGTTGGACTGAGGCGAGTATGATGGTATAGTCAGTTTCTGAAAGTTCCAATTTCTTACCCTTGAAAATGGACCAGTGGATTTCTAGACCGGTGCTTTTGTTTTTTGGTACTTCTGGTTTTCTGGTACTTTTGGTTTCCTGGTACTTCTGGTTTTCTGGTACTTCTGGTATTGGTGAAAACTAGGGTTTCACTTTCAGGGAGTTCTATCCACTGAAAAGGTGCACTGAAGGTGCCAATGAGTTCCTTAGGCTAGGACCCACTTTTCTAGATGATCTTTGGGTTGAATTTCCTCTTTAATAAAAATCCCTAATTTTCTTGTACGACAATAGTGATGTTTTTCTTTTTCTGTGAAATATGCTCTCTTTAGCTTAGCTCTAAAACCATGTTAAAGTTTCTTTCTTAATCTATTATTATTAATCTTCATTATAACAACAACATAATAAGGGTCTTACTGAAAGAAACACAATCACAAGAGTACACAAGCATTTATCCTGGGAAACCCTCAAGGGGAAGAAAACCCAACAAAACCTCTTTAATATAGATTCAATAACCAAGTACAGTGTCTCTCACAAGATAGATCTCACCAAACAGAAGATCCACTAGAAACCCTAACCAAAATAGAGTAGCACACCACTTAGACCAAGATAGTCCTTCACCAAGATAACCTTCACCTTTTCTGAGATACTCTTCCTTGTAGATGTGTCACTTCTCCTTATAGTTGCGTCACTCTCAGAATTGCGCACTTGATAGAGAGAGCTTGATGAGTGTGTCTACAAATGAGGTGCTAGGCCTCTTATAAATACAAGTTGTGCCCCCCCAATAATTAGTTCACAATCGACCCATCCACTTTACCTTTTTAATTTACATTTGTCTTGTCTAGGAACAATAGGGCCGACTTGTCAATATATATATTTTGTCTTTTTCTTTATCCACAAAAGGGGATAATAATATTCTTTGCAGTTACACAATAGTTTAACAATGCAAAGTCATAACTTCAATTCTCAATAAATGATAAGATTTTCAAAATGCAATTTCAAATAATATGCAATCTTTCCATACATGTACTAAGATCAATGATAAGAACCAAAAAGATTGAATGCCAACAATGCATTTAATGTATATATATATATATATATATATATATATATATATTTGTATTTTCAATATAAAAGAATGAAAATGCAAGGACTGAACAATAACTTGATATAAAGACCCTACTATAAGAAAACAGAGACAAGCCAATAGGATATCAAGAAGCAAACACCCATCCCAAGATGCAAGGACAACCAATGAAAAGGATGATGAGAAAGAAAAAACTGCCCGAAAATTCAACCAAAGAAAGGTTTCCTATCACTCTGCAGGCACTTAACAATGATGAAAGAGACCTAAGAAGACTCATCAACCATCAAAACTTACCCAACAAACATCAAACTCAACAATTAAGCAAAAACAAATGATCTACGTGACTGTTCAGGAGAAAAACGCGTATATACGCGCCCTATAGAACTATAGCTCGCGTATGTACGTGTCTGTCAAGCGAAAACCCCTGTATATGTATTAAAAAATTGTCACGTAAGGGTAAGGCCAAGAAAATCAGACTCAAAATAAAAAAAAGGTTGTCAAGCAATCAGACGACAAGAAAACTCAAGATAAGTAAGAGAAATCAAAGGAGAAAAAAACTCCAAACCCCGAAAAGAATATCCCCTCCCCAGTATGGTTGCCAATTAAGTTATGAGGAAAATCACTCTATGGAATGGGGTAAACCACAACAGACGGAAATGATTGCAGAAATCAACTCTAATCTCAAGTATGATATATAAACAAACATGCTAACAAGACAAGATAAAGAGCCTACCTCGTCAAGACGTTCGATGAAGTCCACCATTGAGCACTCGACTCAAATTTATACACCTACAACTTGTCCTCAAAAACCAAGATACGCAAGCATATGGTGATAATATATACAAATAGCACATATAATATCATAATCCATCAATATTCATAAAAAATAAACCCATGGAATAACAATTCAAATATTTATAAGACATTAATTGGACGAGAAAAGAGTATTTATATTAGAATATGATTAACATAAGTGTATGAATAACAAATTTTCGTGTCGAAACGTATCAGAATCGAGAAGCTATGTCCCTTCTAGATCGGCCTCCACCACTTCAAACCTCCACCAAAGGCAAGCGCATATTAGAGAGATAATTAGGTTGTCCATCAAATAGGGAAGAGCTTGGTGGCTACACAATGTGTTTAGACTTAAAAGGACAAAGGGATGCAGACTCAATATGAAGTAAATAATTTCTCTAGAGTAACTTTTCTCTCAAAGTTGAATTCTTCTCCTCTCTTCCACTGTTCGGATATGGCCCATTTATAGCCTTCAAATGGAATTGAAGGGCCTCTTCGGAATGTTTCCAGTATATGGAAGGTCAAGGATCATGGATCTCATGACGTGACATGGAAACCCGACACCATTTTTTAATTTTGGCACAAAACCCGTTGTATGTGAGATGTAATGGTGCAACTTGCGTATACACATGTCGTATAGTTGTTAGGGCACGTATATGTGGAAAAATGCAATTTTTAGCTCTAGGAATTACAAAAAGGGACTTCAAGTCTGCATAGGGAAATGGAAAAGGCCTTCTGAGAAAGTTAAATGGGTTGAGGCAAATCTCGCTATAACATCTATATACGCTTTCTTTCCTCTCTTCTAGTGTTGTTTGTTCATTGGTTCTTCCTCTTGTAATTCGTTGACATATATAAAAATCATTTAAATTTACTTGACTTTTAATCTACACGGATTGTCAAGTTCACATTAATGACCATAATTTCTTCTAACGATATAGCTTATGTTGTTCCCTTTTACTGCTTTCCTTCATTATTCCACTTGTCCATTAATTCCACTGATTCCACTCGTTACTATGTTTTCATCCACTATCATGTATCTGTTTAGACCTGTCAAATATCTCATGAATCCATCTCTGTCCATATGTCATAAACTTCCCATAAATTTTCTACTCAAATGCATACAATGTTGAACCATATGATGCAACTGATCAAAACATATTCTACACTTTTGTTATCAACCTATTCTAAAATTGTCTTTCCAAGATCTGCAAACACTTTAGATTGCTCGAAAGATAGTTTGTCGAATTTGTAGAGTTATTTCTTAGACCCCCCCTATTCAATATTCATATTTAGAGAGAGTCTCCAAGCCATATGGCTCATAAAAGTATCCACTCTAATGTAGATTAATATTCCTCTTCATCTATGGAGACATCTTCCTTTTGATCCTCTTCTCGAATTCTAACATTCCTTTCATCATCTTCCTGAATTCTAACATCTTCCTCTTCATCCTATGTCTGAATTATAACTCCTTCCTCTTGGCATGTGAAGTAATTATGATCTTTCACTCTTGTGAATCTTGTGAGTATGATCTCTAGGGCCTAGTTTTCATTTACCTGCTCTTCTTGTTTTTCATTTCTTCTCCAAACCTTCTTGTATTTGACATCAATGTTTTCCTTCATGGGGGGCTCTATCACGCTTTTACAATTTCGAACTATGTGTCCATAGTTATGGAACTTGTAACATTTAATATTTTTTGGAGCCACATAAGGATTTATTGCTTGAAAATTTCTTCCATAATCCTTGCAATCTACAAATTTATATCCAAAGATGTTACAAGTATAATAATGACCATAAAATAAACTTACATACCTAGGAGTAAATGATCTTTTTTGTGGTGTAGTCTTTTTGAATTCTTTCCTTGGTTGATCATGATATTCTCTTTGGTTGTTTCCTTCCCAACTATTGAAGATTATTTGTTGCTTGAATGTAGAAGTTCTTCTGTATTCATTCCTTTTTTATTCTTGTTGACCATGATTCCTTCCTTTGAGAACTTCAACATAACTCTTTTTTTTTGTTCCTTTTGTCATGGAACTTGAACCTTACTCAAAAACAACAATCTTGTATCCTAGTTTGGATTTGTCATTGTATGGCCTTTGACTATTGAGAATGTTTTCTAACACTTGAGAACTTTTCAAGTTCTTGTTGAGCTTTTTTACTTCAACTCTCAATGTCCTGATTTCTTGAGAACTAGCTTTTTGATTTGATTTTTTTAGTAGACTAAGTTGTTTTTTTAAGTGATGGGACTCAACATGGGTGTTGGGTATGTTAGACGTCTTATCCCCATATCCATTGGATTATGGAATTCCCTTATCCATGTTGTCTTCCATAGTAACCTTAGAGGATCGAAAGCGAGAGGAAGGCGAAACCATAGCGAGTATGTCCCTACCACCCCTATGTGTAGTATTATAGATATAAAATAGTATGAAGAACATAAATAATTATCTAGAAATGGTAGAGAAACAATGATATAACCAGAACAATACCACAATAATACCAGAATAATACCAGAATAGCACGAGAAAGAGAACATTGATTACTGAGAGAAATGCTCACTTACCTCTCCGAGGGGGAAAACCCCAACATAGCAGAGCTCTATTACAATAAAATCCAAGACAATATTTCTCATACCCTCTACTTCTATTTATACTAAATCTATCTATCCAAAAGAACAATCAAGAGGAATAACCTTCTAAAAGCGGAAGCTTCTATTAGTTCTTCTTACATTGGACTTATTCTTCCTTATTGCTTGGACTTATTAATATTGGCCTTTATTACATGGAATTATATTATTCTACCTACGTGAGGGGTTAGGGAGGTTAGGTACCTAACATGCCCTCCCCCTTGAAGAACAACCTTGTCCTCAAGGATTTAGATGAGGGAATTGTTGTAGAATGGGGGTCGACTCCCAGGTGGCATCTTTTGGAGGGGTATCTTTCCATTGGACTAACACATCCTGGATGGTGCGCTGATGGAGATGAATTTCTCTCTTGGACAATACTTCTTGTAGCTGCAACCATATGGAACCTTATTCATCCAACTCAGGGAGACTAGTCTGAGTTTGGAACTTAGTTCCAATCACCTTCTTTAAGAAGGAACATGAAAAATAGGATGGATCTTCGACTGATTGGGTAGAGATAACTTATAGGCCACCAATCCCACCTGCTTGAGCACTGTATAAGGACCATAAAATTTGGGCACAAGTTTTTGACAGTTGTGAGCTTTGAGTGAAGTCTTCTTATAAGGTTGTATTCAAAGAAATACCTGGTCCCCTTCAACAAAATGGCATTCAAAACGACCTTGATCTGCTTGTTTCTTCATGCAATTCTGAGCCATGACCAAATTGTCTTTGAGGGCACAAAGAATAGCCTCAAGGACTATAATATTTGTGTCAAACTCCTGAACCTTCGAGACCCATGGAATATAGGAGAGAAATGATGGAGGCTTTTGGCCATAGACTGCTTCAAAAGGAGTCATGCAAGTAGATGTATGGTAAGAGGTGTTGTACCACCATTCGGCTAGGGTTGGGCCCACCTATTTTTCTGCTTAGATGTAAAACACCTCAAATATGTTTCCAAACACTTGTTGACAACTTCAATTTGGCTATCCATCTGGGGGTGATAGGCAGTGTTGAGATGCAATTGGGTTCCTTGTAGCTTGAACAATTCTTGCCAAAAATTGCTGGTGAAAGTGAGGTCTCTGTCAGAGACAATAGAATTAGGCATTCCATGAATCTTGAAGATATTATCCATGAATATTTGAGCCACTGCGGTAGTTGTGAATGAGTGTTCAAGAGCACAACAATGATCATATTTGAAGAGATGATCAACAAACACCATTATGACTGATTTATTTCCCGATTTAGGTAAGCCTACAATGAAGTCCATAGAAATATCTCGCTAAATAGCAGGGGGAATGGGAAGCAGATGGAGTGTGCACAAAGATTTGATAGTTTCTCCCTTGTTGAGTTGACAAACCTCACATTTAGCCACAAAGGTGCGGAAATCCTGTTTCATACCCTCCCAGAAAAAAGAACGTTGACCCGTTCATAGGTTTTGGTAAATCTTGAATGCTCAGGCTGTGGGTGAGGCATGAGGTTCAGAAAGCACTGTGGATTTAAGTTGGGATTACTTGCATAAGTACAAACAACCTTTGTATCGAATCTCTTCATTATTCTAAGAGTACCCTAGAGAAACTGAAGAATTGTGTTGCAATTGGTGGAGCAGGCTATAAATTCTTGGGTCTTGCAACCATTCTTGACGAACAACTTGGAGCCAATCTAGTACAATGAAGGAGAGGGAGAAAAGGGACCGTTCATCTTTATATTTCCAGGAAAGAGAATCAACCACTACATTTTCCTTTCCCTTCTTGTAAATGATCTCATAATCATAGCCAAAGAGCTTGGTCACCCATTTTTGTTGTGTCGAGGATGAAAATTTTTGTTCCAAGAAATACTTGAGACTTTGATGATCAGTTTTGATTTGGAATCGTTGACCCAGTAAATAAGGACGCCAGAGATCCACACCATGCAAAATAGCTAACATTTCCTTTTCATAAGTATATTGACCCAAATGTCGCTCTGAAAGTTGTTTTCTAGTGAAGGCCAAAGGCCTGTCATCTTGCATGAGGATGGCCCCAATTCCTTTCCCAGAAGCATCACATTCCAATATGAATGTCTTTGTGAATTCTGAGAGTGCAAGGAAAAGGGTCGAGGACATAGCATCTTTTAAGGCTTGGAAGGCATGATCCACAGCTGGAGTCCAAGTGAAGGCATTCTTTTTAAGGAGGGAAGCGAGAGGAGCTGCAATCTTTCCATAATTATGAAGAAACTTCCTATAATAGCCTGTTAAACAAAGAAAACCACGCAATCTCTTAAGATTTTTAGGGAGAGCCCAATCTTGCATAGATTCAATTTTCTTAGGATCTACTCGGACACCATCCTTGTCGATAATATGACCTAGGTATTCCACTTATGAGGCACCAAAGGCACATTTAGATTGTTTGAGGAAAAGTTGGTGTTGAGAGAGTAGATGGAGAAATTGATTCACATGGGAGAGATGGTATGACTAAGTTTTACTATAGATGAGAATATCATCAAAGAAAACTAAGACAAAATGATGAAGAAAAGGAGATAAGACATGATTCATAAGACTTTGGAAAGTGGAAGGACCATTACACAATCCAAAGGGAATTACCAAGAATTCATAATGACCCTCATGAGTGCGAAATGAAGTCTTGGGAATGTCTTCTTCTTTCATACGGATTTGGTGGTAGCCGAAACATAGATCCAATTTGGTGAAGTACTAAGCACCACTCAATTCATCCAAGAGGTCATCAATGATATGAATGAGGAATTTTTCTTTGATTGTGAGTTTGTTGAGGGCACGAAAATCATGACACATGCACCAAGTACCTTCTTTCTTGAGTACCATGACCAGTGGGGAAGAATAGGGGCTAGTACTGGGACGGATAACACCAACTTCTAGTAATTCATGAACAATTTTCTCAATTTCATTATTCTGGGAAAAGGGATGACGATAAGGCTGAAAATTGGGAGGAAGAATTCCTTGGATGAGAGGGATGGAATGATCATGGATGCCACGAGAAGGGGGGAGTTCTTTGGGTGTGGTAAAAACAACTTGGTGGCGGGAGAGGATAGATTGGTGGTCAGGATGCACAAAAGGTGTCTCAACAATATGAATTCAGTGGAGTTGGGCTATAATTCCCGAATGACCTTTTTTGAGGAGCTTTTCCATGCGATCGGAACAGATGATCTCCAGGGAGCCAATTGTGATGCCTTGGAACTTATATTATTGTCCCTCATGTTGGAATTTCATGGTTAAGTCCTTAAAATCCATGAGAATGGGGCCTAGAGTGCATAACCATTCGACACCAAGAACAATGTCACAACCACCCATGTCTATAGAAAACATATGGGATTTTAGGTGATACTGACCAATTTAGAGTCACACATTTTCACATCATCCCCCACATTTCATGGAGCCACCATTGGAAATTATGATTTGAAAATTATTGATGGAACATATGTAACAATTGAATTCTTTGGAAATGCGGCAATGAATAAAGTTATGGGTGCTACCACTGTCCACAAGGATGATGACTTTCCTATTTTTTATGTAACCAACTAACTTGAGAGTCTAGGGAGAAGAGAAGCTAGTGAGGGTATTAAGGGAAATCACTGGGTCAACTTCGGTTGGGTTAGAGGGTAGGGTGATGTCATATGGCGGTGGTATTTCCTCCAATGGCGGAACAACTACATCTTCGTCAGAAAGATCCTCAGTCACAACCATAAAAATATTTTGTTCCTTACACTTGTGCTCGGGAAAATATTTGTCATCAAAATTATAACAAAGAACCTTGAGTTGACGTTCAACTATTTTAGCCCTGGTTAATTTCTGGATCTTGAGGGGAGTTGCAGGAGGAGATAAATTAGTGGGTTTAGGGCGAGGAGAAAAGGAGGGTTTGCGGTTTTGGGAGGAGACAATATGTTGCACTTCCTTGGCTCATTGAGTAACTTCCAAAAAAGTCTGGGGGAGTGTCATGAGAACATGGGCAAAGATTTCATCTTTGAGGCCATTGATAAAGAATTCCCTAAAGAAAGCATCGAACATGCCCTCCGTTTTGAAATCAAAGTGCTCAAATGCGGAAATAAAGTCTTCCACTATCCCAACCTGCTTTAGCTTGGTCAAACAACCTAAATGGTGGGTGTCAGATTCAAAGCGGTCATAAAGTTCGGCCACAAACTGTGTCCAAGCAACATACCCTTGGTGTGCCTTTCTCCATTGCCACCATTGCCATAATTTCGGATACAGATGTAGGACACCATAAAAAAGCTTGGATAAATCATCAGTAATGCCATGCAAAGACAAATAATGTTCCATTTGGGTGACCCAGCATGTGGGATCAGATCCATCAAATTTGTTCACCTCAATTCTGGGAGAGCGAAGGTCTCTAGAAAAGTGGGTAGTATGAGGACCTTGGTAATGGGAAGAATCATGGTCATCCCAGTGATAAGATGGTTGTTCAAAAGAGGAAGGGTTCTGGAAACGACCCATGAAGTGCTCAAAGGTGGATTTGAGTCTTTTGAGGTCTTTGATGTGGGAACATTTTTCCTTGAGGATATCAAGACAAATTTATTGCTAATGTTGGTAATGATATTCTTGATGTCTTCCTTGTTTTGGTGGTTGTCAACAATCAAGGAATTGATTTCTTGGGCTCTTGTGGTAGCCATTTGGAAAAAGGGGCAGGCAATTGGTATAGGGGAAACAAAAGGGGTATGGAGAGTTGGGTGGGACCACTGAAAAGAAGGGTGTCAAATGATAGGTACCATTGCAATCGGGGCAAAAAGGGGGATCCAATAGAATAGGGGCCAAATAAGGGTTCTGGAGAAGGGTCGGGTCCACAAAACAAATTATGGTAAAAATTGATAGGTATCACTAGGATCGGGGCAAAGAGAGGAACCCAGTGGAATAGGTCCAAAATAAGTGTGTCGGCAGGACCAATATACTCATACTCTGGCCTGAAGAATACTGCAGTGATTAAATACCTAAATGCTTAACATGAAGAAATGTGTAGTAATTTCACAGTGCAAATGTAGAAGACATAGTTGCGCGACAATAGATCTTGTTTGTTATGTTTTTGTTTCTGCCCCAAGGGTTAGGGTATTCAATATTTCTACAAACAAGGGTTTTCCCTGTTCTGTAGCTCTCTGATATACGTGTGGGGTCCAACAATAGTACTTGACCCAATATCTCAGGGCACCAACTAAGGAGGCTAGACCGTGCCCTTAGTCGTACTACCCGACTACCCAGGTACTTGAGAGCATCTTCACGAGTGTTGTTTCCAGTGGCCCTATAGTAGTCAGGCAGTCGATCGGTTTATCTATGGAGGGATTCAAGAGATCTAGGCCGATCCATATACAGGTGTTGTCTGGTGCGCTACCACTCGAAGGGGTACCAACATGGGTTACAAGGGTGGCCAAAAGATGTACGCTTAAGTACCACATGTATTTCCCATGTGTATGAATCCCCGACCGCGGGTTTATGCGCGTAACGACAGATCTTTGTAGCTTTAAGACATCGGAATACGTCTCTACCCTGAAAAAAATTAACCCACAATTTTTTGCTGAGGAAGGTGCTCTGATACCACTTGTAGTATTCCAGATATAAAATAGTATGCAAAACATAAATAATTCTAGCTAGAAATGGCAGAGAAAAAATGATATAACCAGAACAATACCACAATAATACCATAATAATACTGGAATAACACCATAAAGAGCACTTTGATTACTGAGAGCAATGTTCACTTGCCTCTTTGAGGGGGCAACCTCCAACATAGCAAAGCTCTATTACAATAATATCCAAGACAACATTTCTCATACCCTCTACTTCTATGTATACTAAATCTATCTATCCAAAAGAACAATCTAGAGGAAGCTTCTTCTAGAAGAGGAAGCTTCTATTAGGTCTTCTTACATTTGACTCATTCTTCCTTATTGCTAGGCCTTATTAATATTTTCCTTTATTACATGGAATTATATTATTCTACCTACGTGAGGGGTTAGGGAGGTTAGGTCCCTAACACTATGCTTATGACCACTAGAAAATAATTCCAAATGAATATGGACCACCTCAAGGGAGATAATTTTTTCTACAAAACTTCATCTACGAGAATGACAGGATCGAGGAGAGCCAAGGGGAGTCGAAATTTCTCTTGAAACAAGAAGCCTACAAACATGCTTGAAATAGAGTGACCACTTGGGAAAAAAATTGATAGTGGAAAGAAAAACCAATAGTGATGACCCAAGAGCCAAAAAATGTCACGAAGAAGCCACACCTTTAGATATGAAAACCAAGAAAAGTTCTAGACAAGAAAACCAACATAGGAGCTTGAGAGAAACTGCCGTGAAATAAATGTAGAGCTTGACCATCGAGGGTCCCAATTATATCCCCTAGAGAGAGATCTTCAACTGACCATTATTTTACTACTTAAGAAAACCATCGGCACTAGGAGCCATGATGTCCCACTCACTCATTCTTACAACATCCATAGTGTTTAACTAGAGAACATCGGTATCGACCATCATTTGAAGTATAACATTGGAGATGAGAGTATTGTCTAACCAATTCCAAGACTACCTTCCATAATCCCACTTTGTATATCATTGGAGTATTCATTTCACTTGCTAGAGCAAGGGAGTTTGTACTCCTCTCTCCCTCCCACCTCCTCATACCTTTGCACCCGTTGAAGTCACACCTCAACACCTGTCACTTGTTCATCATGATAATGCAAAGTGATGGTCTGACTCACTACGTGTATGGTTAATGCCCCACTCGTTACCATCACTTTGGGGGGTATTACATATGATAATTTAACATGCTATAAAATATAATTTATAATTTGAAAATATGAGTAAATTTAGTAGCAAATTTCATTAGAACTTTGAATTCAAATTGAATTTTAACATTACCAAACTCAGACCCAAACCTGAACGATGTGATTCAAGTTATAGATTCTACATGAACCTAGATCTTATATCATATACAAGATCCATGATTAAAAATAATTGCATAAAATAGTTAAAGAGATTAACCAAACAATTATATATCTATGATAGAATCCAAATAAGCAATGAGGCTTTAGATGGTAAGTAGTGAATTCGACAAGCGAATTTTAGGGACAACACCCATCCTAACCCTCAATCCCTCAATCACTAACTATACCATTTGTATCCTCCCCTACCTCATAATCCTTTCATGATAGATGAGTTCTATTACATAGCCAAAACTCCCACCAGAAAATCAAAACTTCCTCAAATTTTAGTTGCATAAAACCCCTCCTCTCATTTGGACATTTTTGGGAACCCAGGGAGGGAAATAAAACATTAACCTCTTGCTTGTACTACGGAGCACTCAAAGCACTTGAATTAACCCATGTGGCTAGTTTATGAAGGTTTATATTTTCTTGTAAGTCAAATTTATTTTATATTATAGTCATAGCTGAATTTGCTACTCTCTTATATATATGTTTATATTATCATGATTTTATATTATACTCATGGTTGAATTTGCTACTATATTATATATGTTTATATTTTTATAATCATAATAGATCTATAGGTATATAATTTGATATCATATTATATTTATATAATTTTTTAAAATATTATTTCAATAAATAATAATAATTTAAAAAAATAATAATTAAAATATTTATTTTATTTATAAATAAATATATTAATATACATTATAGTTTGAGTGATCTTAATGGTTAAAAATATGTGTTTCTCAAAAAATCACAAGTTTAAATTTATAATTAAATTATCAAATCCATAATTAAACTTTTAAATTAAATTATGATTATTATTATTATTTTAAATTTAATAATAAATTATAATTTCTTACTTAAAATAAAAATAAAAATAATTACATTAATTAAGCGGTTTTTCTTCTTTATTTATTGCTAATCGAAAAGAAAAAACATGAACAGTTTCGATATGAGAGTTTTGGCATGGTCGGGGTTGGGAAGATATGTAGCCGATCCTTGGACTCAATGCTCATATAACTAGAGATTTTTTTCAGGTTTCTGGTTAACCCTTACGGTAACATTGTAGAGGGCCCCACCCCTTGTATCTTCGAAATCATAGTATCTTTCTTCGTGTTTTTTTTTTTTTTTCTCTCGAAAGAAAGGCATTTCAACTCAATGAGGTGGACAACCCATGCTTTGCAGGCCGAGCTCAAGAAGGAAGGAAGAAATTCCTGCAACAAGAAAGAAGAAGACTCACCGCCCTCGTGTTTTCCTATTTTGTGTGATTTTGAAACTTATATTATTATAACAGCTCTAGATGTCTTTGTATATTATTGTTTAGAGTGTAGTGGAGGTTGGAGTAGTCAATTTCTTCATATTAATAGTTACATTCAATTTTTATTGTTTTCATATTCAGAGCTACATTCAAATGTTTTCAATAAAATGACAAATGTGTTTTCATAAGTAAGAGATAGTTTGACAATTTTATAAACATGCAAAGATTTAGTAGAAGAGTCTTTTACCTAAATGCTCTTTTATGCGTTGTGAACTTTATGGCTGGATCATTATTATAAATAAAATTGAAAGTATATGAATATGTTATGGCTTTTGACTTTTGAAGCTGAACATAAACATACGAAAGCAACATACCACATATAGTGGTCTCTTGCTATTACATTATATTGGAAACAAAAAGAAATAATTTTGAAAAGAATTTGGTTTATTACCTATAAAATATTCGAAATAAAACATTAAATATGTAAACATAAAGGTAGAGCTTTCATGCCATTCTTCCTTTTCATTCATTAAGGGAGATAGAATATTGGGTCATTCATTAAGGGAGATAGGATATTGGGGTATATTTGAGATTGATTAGTTTGCTAAGGTTAAATAATATTTTGTGTTTTGCTTTTTAAGAATCATGTGTTTGGTATGAGATGGATAAGTTTCTCATCAATCTTTTTGTTTTTGTAAGCATTTCTATGTTCTTACTTCCTTCTCCAAATTGTTAAGTCAAAGTATAGTGGTGGCCTTATGTTTATCCTAAAAACTTTATGTGATGTGTTGAGCTTTAGTGATACGTTTTAGTTTTGGAATTGAATATGGGTGGGGAGGATAACAAACATTTCTCCCAACCACTTGAGATAAACCCAATTGACTTATGTTTGTCATTATATATAAAAATAGAACAAAAAATGAAAATTGTTCATTTGAAACATATGAAAAATTGTTCTTGTTACAATCAATTTACCCTTTCATTAATGACTTGAAACCAATTAGGGGATTCTTAAGATATTAATGAGGAACTATGTGACGTTCCACCTACCGTTGGAAACAAAATGATGAGGATTGTCCATATAAGAGTGTGTTACTTGCATTTATACTATCCTTCATGTCCTTATTACTAAAAAAAAATCAGTATTCATGACCACACCTGTGGGTTTCTTGTATACTTCTTCAAAACGTCTTCTTGTGAGCACCATAATTAGAGCTATGCCATCAGGGGACCACTTTGGAGACTTCTCGAAATACAGCCATCACATATGTTGACATCAATGAAAACCACTGCTTGTTGACATCAATGAAAACAAACTATATAAGAACATCAATGACAACCAACTGTCCAAAAATATCCCCCTTTGGCATTGATTGCAACACACATACTCGAACAATCATACTCCTCCTGTGACCAATTCTCCTTCGATGTTTCTCTCGTCATGTTTCACTCCCCCTTTTACAGCAATTGAAAAGTGTATCTCTGCTTGGGGTTGCTCCCCCTTTCTTCATGCTTCTAATATTTCTCTTCTGATCTTTGTCTTTCTCCCCTTTCGAAAACATGGGTAAAATGGTAACTCCCCCTATCGGTATACCTCCGCTGTAAAATCTCTCTCTAACTTCATGTGCTTCCCTTATCTTCATTCGTCTGATCTTTTCTTTCATGATCTATTTCTATGACAATTTCTCTCCCTTGACTTCTCTGTAAGATGTGGTGTAGATCAATGTGGGATTTTCTATATACGCTTTCTTTCCTCTCTTCTAGTGTTCTTTTTTCATTGGTGCTTCCTCTTGTAATTCACTGACATATATTAAAATCATTCAAATTTACTTGACTTTAAATCTTCATGGATTTTCAAGTTCACATTAATGACCGTAATTTCTTCTAATGATATATCTTATGTTGTTCCCTTTTACTTCTTTCCTTCCTTATTCCACTTGTCCACTAATTCCACTTATTCCAATTGTTACTAAGCTTTTATCCACTATCATGTATATGTTTAGACCTGTCAAATCTCCCATGAATCCATCTCTGTCCATATGTCATAAACATTCCATGACTCTGCTACTCAAATGCATACAATGTTGACTCATCTACTGCAACTAATCACAACATATTCTACACTTTTGTTATCAAACTATTCTAAAATTGTATTTCCAAGATCTTCAAACACTTCAAACTGCTCGAAATATTGTTCTCGAATCTGTAGAGTTATTTCTTAGACTCCCCCTATTCAATATTCATATTTAGTGGGAGTCCCCAAGCCAGATGGATCATAAAAGTATCCTCTCTGATGAAGAGTAATCTTCCTCTTCATCTTCTGGCATTCCTTTCATCATCTTCATGAATTCTAACATCTTCCTCTTCATCCTCTGCCTAAATTCTGATAGCTTCCTCTTGGCCTCTGAATTCATTATGATCTTGCACTATTGTGAATCTTGTGAGTATTATATCTAGGACCTAGTTTTCATTTACCTTCTCTTCTTGTTTTTCATTTCTTCTCCAAACCTTCATGTATCTGACATCAATGTTTTCCTTCATGGTAGGTTCTATATCACACTTCTACAAATTCGAGCTATGTGTCCATAGTTATGGCATTTGTAACATTCAATATTTTATGGAGCCACATAAGGATTTTTTGCTTGAACATTTCTTCCATAATCACTACAATCTACAAATTTATATCCAAAGTTGTTACAAGTAAAACAATGACCATAAAAGAAACTTACATACCTGGGATTAAATGATCTTCTTTTTGGTCTAGCCCTTCTGAATTCTTGCCTTGGCTGATCATGATATTCTCTTTGGTTGTTTCCTTCACAATGATTAAAGTTTTTTGTTTCTTGAATGTAGAAGGTCTTATGTATTCATTCCTTTGTGATTCGTGTTGACCATGATTCCTTCCTTTGAGAACTTCAACATAACTCTTTTGCTATGTTTCTTTCATCATGGAACTTGAACATTACTCACAATGAACATTCTTGTATCCTAGTCCAAATATGTCACTGTATGTCCTTTGACTATTGAGAATTTTTTCTAACACTTGAGAATTTTTCAAGTTCTTGCTGAGCTTTTTGACTTCAACTCTCAATGTCATGATTTCCTTTTCAAGATTCTAACACTCTTTTTATTTTTTTATCATATGGATTTGCATTACTTCTTTCTCTTTCCTTCTTCAAGCTGGCTTTTCAAGGATATGATTTATTCTTTGAATGATTTGTTTTTCTTCCTTTCTTTCTTTAGCTGACTTAACGAACTAATTAGTTCTTCCTCAAGATCCTCCCCACCTTCTTCTTCACTTTCAAGAGTTCTTTTCTTATTTTTCATAGCCATAAATAATACTCTCTCTAAGTCACTATCGCTTTCATCATCTTCATCAAATGAAGAAATTTCTTCTCTTGACTAGATATTTTTCTTGAACACTTTCCTTTTATCTCCTTTCATTTTTCTCTTTTCATATTTATTTTCTTTCTTGGGATCTTCTTCTTCATCACTATCTAAATTCTTAGCATAAGGACACTTATTTGCAAAATGACCAATTTTAGCACGATTAAAACATTTTAAGGGAAGCATGCATTTGTACTTGTCGATTCCTCTCTTCAACTTCCTTAAGAAGTTGTCTATTTCTTCATCCTCATATGAATCATCGCTACAACTATAATTCAGCTTTGACTCAGGATTTTTCTTCTTCTTTTTCTTCTTGGATGCTTTGAAGGTTGTTTATTTCTTGGATGGATTTTCTTGTTTTGTTGTCATTTCATAATCTATAAATATTCCATGTAGCTCATCCATTCTTATCGTACCCAGATATTCTCTTTCTTCTAGTGCTGAAATATTAGGATCAAATCTCATTGGAAGAGATATCAGTACGTTTTGAACAATCATATATTCGCCAACTTCTTCTCCCAATCCTTTAATTGCATTCACTATTTCATCAACTTGTAAAAATTAAGCTACAATGTCTTCATCTTCCTTGATTTTCAACTATTTGAATTGACCTTTGTAATTCTGAAGCTTGGATTCCTTGACTTGGGCATATCCTTCATAAAAATTCTCAAGTTTGTCCCAAATCTCCTTTGCGAAATCACAATGCATAACCTTGACATATACTGAATCAATGAGACCATTTAGGACAAATTTTTTATCCCTCGAATTGTTTTGATTGGGTTTCTTTCCATAATTATTTATTGAGGGAGTGGAAGGCTCTTTGTATACGTCTGCTATTGATTGTGAAACATCAAATCCATATGCTTGTACATATTTTTTCATCCTTCTGCTATAGAATGCATAGTTCTATCCATCAAACTGTAGTATTCCATTCTTGTACATATTGGTGCTTTCCACAATCTACCTTCCAATGGTTAGATTGTTTTCTTGAACGAACCACTATGATACCAATTGTTGGAATACTGATAGGGGGGTGAATTAGTACGAACACTTTTTACCACTTTCAATCACAATATATAAACTTCAAATTTATCAACAATATATAATTTATGATTGCATTAAATATATCATGAGCATATAACCATAAGAAATATCATCACATCAAATAACCACATCCACAGTACACTAAAATTTACATGGAAACCCAAATGGGAGAAAACCACATAATGCTTTCTTATATATATCAACAATACATTTGTAGGAAACACCAACTTTCAAATTCTCTATAACCAACTGGAAGGAGGCACCAACCCCTTGATTTTTATAGGAACGAACCTAAAGGAATTTAAAACTCCTTGAATTCTCTGGCACCAACTTGAAGGAAGCTAAAACTCCCTGAATTCTCTGGCACCAACCCCCTAATTTACAGGCACCAACCTAAAGGAAGCACCAAATCCTTGAGTTCTATGGCACCAACTAGAATGAGGCTACAAGCCCCTTTCCTTTCCCCATCCCGCCACCCTAAAATATAAGTGTAGAATCATTGTCACCACTACTGATCAACCAATAACTACCATTTTCACTGATACATCAACCAACCTGTCACTGTCACATCGACCAACCTGTCACTATCACTATCACATAAACCAACCTGTCATTGTCACATCAACCAACCTATCCGTGTCACTTTCACATCAACCAACATGTTAGTATCATTGTCACAGATATATCATCATCAACCAACTATAACCATATCCACTCACATGGATACAAAAATCATCACCATACCATGTACATCAACCATGTACCAAAACCTATACAATATCATGTACACAAACCATGAAAATCAACATGTACCATACCATGTACATCAACCATGCAAATTAATCATCAACCGTGTACATCAACCATGTACCACAACTTGTACCATACCATGTACATCAACCTATACCATACCATGTACATCAACAATGCATATTAATCATCAACCATGTACCACAACCTATACCATACCATGTACATCAACCTGTACCATACCATATACATCAACCATGTTCCATGTATCCAAGATGTGCCAATGTCTAAACAATATGCCTTAAGCATATGATAACATCACAATGACATATACCAAACCAAACACCAATATAGCCAAGATATACTTCTAACAATGTATCATATCTTCACAAAGGTGTACCATATCATGTACCATCATCATCAAGACATGCCTCAAGCATGTACCATAAACATAACCCTCAATAACACATGTAAAGCATACCCATGATCTTGTAAAAGATTTGATACACAAAATTATAAACCTTTATCTCTTCCTCAACTTCAACCAAAAGAGAATAACATCTTCATCAAACTTTACCTCAGTCTGGTAGGACTAGTTTTGGATTAATCACAAACCTTAACTTTCAACAAGCATAAATCCATACTTGTAATGAATAAAGGTTTGAAATTTTGACCATAGATACTTTGAGATAATTCTTCCATCTCCTAAAAATTTCATGGTTTGAAACTTCTCATAACATAAAGTTATAGTGAAAATGGAAAACCTTCCTAAATTTTAGACTATTCTAGAGAGAGAACTTGTACAACATGCCACGTGTTCAATATTTGATATATGATTGTGAAGCTTGCACACAATATACTACATATTGTTATCCTTCCAATAAAATTGGTCTCACAAAATTTGGATCCACTATGAATAAGTTATGATTGTTTTACCCAGAACACCTATTTAAGACTAGTTTCAGGACTAGTCAAAAACCATATCTTCCATAGAGTGTATCTCCAAAAACAAAACAACCCAGAAGATAATTTTTTTACCATGGGTACCTTGACATGTAATCAATATCAACCTCCTACAATTTATCTATCTGAATTATTATAGAAAATAATTTATAGCGAAGATGATAATATGACCTTTAAATAACATACCTTAGCACATCATCACAAGACTTCATCCTCCCTTGGAATTTTTCCCTTCTTTACTTCATATTGCCTTTGAAATTCTCCTCATATCTCCTTTCTTAACACAGATAAGAATCACTTACTCAATTGAATATATTTAATAGATTGTGTGTGAATGTACTTATGAGTGACTTCTTGAGGTGTATATATACTTTTTCTAAGTAACATCTTTCATTAACTTTAGAGCTTCTTGAAATTTCTTGTTACAACCAATTTACCCTTTCATTAATGACTTGTAACCAATTAGGGGATTCTTAACCCATATTTGGGGCTTCCATTGGGTATTATGAACCCATCATTGGGGCTTCCAACTTCATGACCTCATAACTCCTCAACCATGAGGAACTACGTGACGTTCCACCTACCATTGGAAATGGAATGACGAGGACTATCCATCTATGAGTGTGTTACCTGCATTTACACTATACTTCATGTCTTTATTCCTCAAACAACTTTAGGATTCATGACTACACCTATGAGTTTCTTGTAGACTTATTTAAAGTGTCTTCTCGTCAGGACCATGCTTAGAGCTATGCCATAAGGGGACCACTTTGACGACTTCTCCAAAAACACCTATCACATATGATGACCTCAATGACACCCAATGCTTGTTGGAATCAAGGAAAACCAACTATATAACAAAATCAATGACAACCAACTGTCCAACATACACAATGAACTGGTAATCTACCAAAATTTCATTCTTCTGATATGGAATTATTTTTTTGTTATTTCAAGAGCAGGAAATCTAGGTGATCAAATATTTTGATCAACATATGGATCCAACTGTGGGATAGTGATCCCTTGTTGGTTGTTGAGAATAAAGAATTCATGTTTGAATTCCTTCGCCGTTGGGCTATGGAGTCATCTTCAAAATAAATTATTTTGATTCTTCGTCAATTATTTCATTAAATCGTCGTCAAACACTGCCTCCATCTAGAAACTGCTTTCTTGTGCAAAAAATTGATTGAAGAAACAAACTATGTACAAACTAGATCTACCTACCCTATGCTACATGAAGGAAAGGGAAACTTTTAGGTGTAGGTAGATTTCCAATGGAGCCATTCAAGCATCCAATTTATCTATGGAATAAACTTCAGAATTAGGAAAAACATCATGATCAGTACCAAAGAGTCAAGGGATTTTTCAAAGTGTTCTAGAAAAAAACTAAAACAAATGTGCTGAGAATATGATGGAATTTCTTGGCCAACAATTCTTTGAAACCATGTTTTGATATAATCAATTATTGGTTTACCCTACAATGGAATACACAGTGGCACCGTGTTGTTGGGGGTTTTGTCATCGTTTATTCGGTTTTGGGCAGTGTCATCACTTGAAATCATGCACTGGTCCACATATCATAGCAATGCATCCAAACCAATATAAATTTCACATACAATATTCATA
>JZKD02S2141217.1:282248-295799 GCA_000966675.3 Picea glauca
AACTTTCAAACTTGAACATACATATATTGATCAATGTTTTGAATTGTGGTTGCAGGTGATGTATTTGTTGTCAATGCACCATTGGGAAATGAAGATAATGTGGCCTACTATTTGACGTGATGCACAAAAATAAAAAGCAAATTGGTGTGGCCAAATCAAGATGGAGATTACACATACCAGAATGGAAACATGGTTGTGATGGGTCACTTTTTTGAAAAAATGAAAAAACAAGGTAATTATATATTATCTATAAAGATTTAATGCCTGAAAATATATCCTTCTAATAAAATCATTTGGTGATAAGAAATCAAATACAAATAATGGAAATCAAAGTGAAGAGAGGTGAACCAAATATATGGAAGATGGTGGAAGCTAACCATGAATTATTATGGATACCTCCATTCCAATAAACCATTGGCCAAATGAATAAATTAAAGGTCGCTTTTGAGGTTGAACTGGTGTTATACTTGTATTTTCCACCATAGGTTTTGCAATCATGCTTCTAGATGTTATGAGGATAGAATCACATAATTGAGTAAAATTCTCATAATTATTTCAAAAATAAATAGTTATTTTGTCGCTATTTCATAATTAAGAAAAAAACTAATAATTCGAAAGAAAGTTCATAGTGAGATGGAAAAATTTGACAATTGAGCATGGAACTTGAGGAAATATCTCATAATAGAGAAAAAGTTCATAATAGGTTGTAAAAAGCTCAAAATTAAGCATGGAACTTTTGCATGACTTATAATTTCTTAGTTCACATGCCATCAAGTCTATTTATGACTTGTAATTGCTTAGTTCACATGCCATCGAGCTATCCATGACTTTTGACCACCTAATTCACATGTCATGAAGCGTATCTTCAATCTCTTTTAAATTTCTATAAGAAGAGGCCAAATCAAGAAGATGGGGGAGCTAGAGGTTAAGATTGGTTATGATGGAAAAATAGAGAGAGATGCTCAAGTGGCTAAGGAGGAGCATCGAGAACCTAGAATTAGGAGTATCTCTTTCATAACTCAAGGTATTCTAATTAGATCTAGGGAAACACCATAGATATCTATACTTATTGTGTGTTTTTTATCAAGGGCATATCCAAGGTACATCTAGCTTATCCATAGGATGGATTTATCCACAACATAATTGGTGACTCCATTGGGGATAGCCTTTGTCTTCTTCCTTGACTCTTAAATAGTTTTCCTATAAAAGAGGGTCGCGACCTTTAGATAAAAGTCCATGTTATTTTGTAAAGAATATGAAGGAAATAATATCGTAATTCCTCTTGAAAATTTGTCCTATTTAAAAAGAAAAAAATCGTCCAAATCAATGTCTGGAAAGCTAAATTATCATTGATTTAAAATAAGTTATTTTTTGCATTTTCCGTTATTTTGATAGAGGACTCATATTACAGATAGACTAAATCCATAAGACATATGGTTTATTGGGATTTATTTTGATATATTATATAGTATGTTTATAGTAAACATAGAGTGCACCACAACCCTTGCAAATTTTCGCTCCCAAACTCTAGATCTCCATTAGGTATTTTTTTTCAGGTTTTGGGTTTTTGATGCCATAGAGAAATTGGAGTGTGCTCTAATGCATCACTACAAAAATCCTACAACCCTTGCTTGTTGTTTACTGCTTTTTGGTTTGCGGGTCTTTTTTCTTGATTAGATTAAGAAGTTTTTTGCATTCCAATTGAAAAAACAAAAGCAAAAATTTGCGTGCATAACGCTTTTGAGAATTGGTAACAAAGAGAATATTTGTGTTTGGTTTTGAGATTTTGGTTTTAAATTTCCTTGCATGGTTTCTTTGAGATTGTGAGGTTGTTTTAAAGAATTTAAAAGGAAAAATGCCTCTTTCCCTCCCATATCTATAGTTCATTGAATCAAACGTTTTTCATTAGAATTTTTACATTTCTTTGTTTGGGTCAAGAGTTCAAAACATCATCAAAGGTTCATCCATATTCCCTCGACATAAAAATACAACAACCATAAGAAAAGGTCACATAATTTAAAATTAACTATAATATTTTATTTCTAGCATTGTCCGTTATACAAAGCACCCCTACGACCATCGCCATCACAACCACCTCCTGCACCAAGCCTCCCATCACCCCTAGGATCATTGACATCAGAACAACTCACCAAAACACCCTTTAGCACATTGAATTGCAATTAAAATTTAAAATCTAGTAAGATCACGTTTCTAAGTACAAAATTTATAAGCTGTCAATATTTTAAAATTTTAAATAAATGGATCAAGTCACTTGGGTCAGCTTGATGGTAAACTGTGTATATGTCATTTGTGTCTGTGTATATGGCATGTGATTCTACATGATAACTCCTAGGATCATCAATGATCCCTCATCAAGATGACGGTCAAGTGTTGCATCTGACTCATGTGACCACATCACTACGACATTGACAACCCCTATTCTTGGACCTTTATGGCACAATATTACATGTAAAGACTCAAATTAATAAATATGTACTATAATCATTATTTCACAAATTGATGTATAAGTTGGATTTAGTTGAATTGATTTAGAAATTGCACTTCATTGACTAGGCATTAAAGTTGGGTACCTATGTCTGTAGTGGGGATATGTTGAGATTCAATATTAGCTATGGACTCATGCTATGGAAAGGGTGGAGATTCAAGCTTAGTCTATGGATTCATTCTCTAATTTGATCCTGCAAGATCAAATTAGAGAAATCTTATGTAAGATTTAAGTCATAGGTTTTGTCGTCTCTCAAATTTGAGGTTCGAATTCAACCCAATTTCAAATCAGGGAAAAACTTCATTTAAGTTTACCCCGATTTTTTAGATGAAGTTTATATTTCTTCATTCATTCATTGTTTTCTGGATGGTTGCTTCCCTCTTGATGGATTGTGAAATGTGCATCCCTGTATTATTAATCTTTATACTCCTTGGTGGCTTGCTAATTTTGTATCCTTAGGCTTACTAACTATGGGGTCATTGCATTTTCTTTTCCTCGTGAGTCTAGACGACTAAAAATTATTAAACTTAACTTACATATCATTTATTACATCCTTGGAATACATAATATATTAGGTTATAGATTTTTATTTATTGTATTATTATAATATAATATTTTATTTATATGATGATGAGAATGAATTGGTCTATCATACCTTAAGAAGGTAGGGGATTACTTGAAATTCTTTAGAATTTTATTTCTATGATAAAAAAAAAATCATTAAGATAAGCTTTCCAATATCACCATAGTTTTGTTGAGTTAAAAGGTTAGGAAGGTTGGTAGTGTGAAAATTCTTTTGAAATTGAGGTCTAATTTGGGTATATGTTGAGAAATCAAAGAGAAAGTGTTTTCCATCTTCAACCCTCCTATACAATGTTTTGGGAATTGACCAACTCCCAATTGCACTATGGAGCTCATGAGAATTTGTTATTATTTTAGAAATGCTTATTTTTTTTCTTAACACTTGTCAAAACATAGATATATTTTTTACCTTCTAGATTAGGGTTGATTACTTCTTTATAATATCTTAATTTTGTTTTTCCCTTTAACTCTTTATTGCACCAAATTTTCTCCTTAAATTTTGATTTATTAATATTTTTAATATTATCTTTATTCTGAAAAATGATCTCTTCATTTATTCCCCAATGGTTTAGCCAAGATTGGGCATCCTTATGCCATGCCTCCTTGAACCGAAGGTGATTTTGGCTAGAGTTTGAAGCAATTTTAGCAAGTCTCTTGTATTCCATGTTATTTAAATTGTTCTTATACAATATGTATCTGGTCATAGTTGTGTTCTCAAATGGGGAAAGGCTTGTTTATGTGAGGAGTATAAGATAGGGTGTATTTCCTTTAATTTTGAGATTATAGGTTATACAATTCTTTTGGATCTACTCTATTTTTCTCCATGACTCTCTAGAGATACTACATCCCCAAAATTCACATCCTTATAAAATAACATGAGTAATGAGAGTCTCAAAGAGGAGTCTTTTCTTATCCCATATCCAAATATTCGTTGATTTACAATTGTTTTCAAGCCCATAATAAGTTTTACATCCTAAATTTATCCTTTTCTCAATTCTATAATTTCAGTTGAGCTTGTGATGGATATTGAATTTGAGATATTTGTATGAAGGCAATTCCTCCAAAAAAATTTTGTTATCTATGAAAGTATGGTATGTGATCTTATTGGATTTAATTATCATGACTTTTTTTTGGTTAGTATTAACAGTCATACCCATATTGGAGCAGAAATCGTTGATGATTCTTAGTTGCTTTCCAAGATCATGGGGATTCCTCACCATAAGAACAATGTAATTAGTGTAAAGAAGAAGAATCGTGACTATACCAATGAGAGTTGGGATGACACAACCTAGTTCTTCCAAATAATCTTCTAACTTGTCAATATATATGCCAAAAAGGGTAGGGAACAAGGGATAACCTTTCTCTTCCGACCTATCCCAAAGGTTTGTCCTAGGTACTGTGTCCAAATATTTTCTAAAGTCAACAAAACAACACATGAGATTGGTTTTATTATTGCGACACTCCTTTGCAATGATCCTAAGTGTAACAAGGTTTTCCACAATTCAGTGATAGATCTTAAATCCATCGTGGCTTTTTGTTATGTTCTTGTTACTTTATAGCCATAAGCTAATATTCTTTTCTAAAATAATTTAGTATAGCTTGGATAAAATCAGGCTAATCATAATGGTCCTATAATTAGAGGGAATGTTTTTCTCCCAACTTTTTAAAATAGGTACAAATAGGTAAATATAAAATAATATCTATTATTTAAATATCTATTAAGTTTTATTTATTTTATATATAATACTAAATAAGTTAATAAGTTATAAAATATAATTTATATTTTGAAAATATAAGATTTTTATTTTTTTGATAGCTTGTCAATTATGTTATAGTATACTGTATTAAGTGTTATTTATTTTTTATAAATATAAAATCCTAGTTGTAGGGAAACTGCTCCTGACATCTCTTAAACTTGTTTGCAGTGGTTCTATGTTTTTGGGAGCTTGGAAACAGGTACAAAATGTCCCTAATTGGATTGGAATAGTTATGATAAATTGAGATAACATTAGGGTAATGGGAGCTTGGGAATGAGATTCCATATAGTGACCCTATCGGACAAGAAGCTACCACAAGATCCCAAGATTATGGGCCCCAAAGTTTTGCATCCTTTGCATTTTTTGTGATTATTTTGGTGCCAATCTCATGATGCCCTCACCCCCCCAAAAAAGTAGAAAACAATTTTAAAACCCCTAATTTCTACCTAGCTACCCCATCATGAAGAATACAAATTGTTTGGAATCATGGTTCATTGTGATTTGTTGTGTGAGTGAGCAACCTTGTGAGTCTTGTGTGATGAGGGATAAATTGTATTTATTAGTCTCAACTAAGTGAGGGTTGAGGCACGTTGAAGTGTCATGAGTGAGTGAGGTGCATTGTGAGTAGTTCATTGTGAGAAATGTTGTGAAGTGTATTTCCACCATTTGGTCAACTTAACATTGTGATTAGTAGTGTGGGAATTCATGACTAGCTACCAACATTTTTCATTTTCCCAAATAGATGTTTTCTAGGTATTCTTGCCCACTAAATTTTGTTGTGTGATTTCTTGTAGTGTTGTAAGTTCCACTCCATGGTATCTTAAATTCTATTTTTGTTTTTACTATTTTAATTGCTTATGAGCTCTCCTGAATCCTAATAGTAATAGCTTATGAAACGATGTGTTTGAATATTATGACATGATATGTTTGAATATTTTTTCCAGGCTTTAGTTATAGAGACCAATGGATGAATTTAGTTATCTGTAACTTGTTGAACAATTGAATATACTAATGTAGTAAAATATAATAAAATCTAAGGCATTTCCAGGAGACAAAATAATTCAAGAATGACATAGATTTTGATTGAAATAAATACTAGAGACGTAGTAGACATTGTTAGGAAGTAGAACATTCCAGTATTGGAATTATATTATAGTTCTTTGTTTTGAGTTTAGCCAAATATGTGTGGGGTGTGCTCATCTACCATGAATGCAATATGAACATTGCTAAGTAGTTTCGTCAAGCATATTACAAATTGAAATATGATATATATCAACACACCATACAATTAGCCTAGTAACATGTATGTATCATTATCTAGAGACATTGTAGTTAAAATATTTTTATATTTTTTAATATATAATATTTCCACTCCCAACTTGATGTTTCCTGCAAGTTTAGGTGAAACTTGTAACCATTATGGACACTCATATCTATGTTCCCAACATTCTCACATTCCATAAAATAGTGCAAGATATAAAATATAGTAATTATTATTTATTGTATATACAATATATAACTATATATGATAAGTTTTTTTAATCCAATCTACTTATATATTGATATAATACAAAATTTGATACATTCATGGTTGTCTGAGGCCTGCCAAAATGGAAACCAGACCTTAGAAAACATTCAAATAGAAAACTTATATTTTCTAGGAAAATCCATATACCTTTGTTATAACCCAAGGCCACATTTAGAGAAATATAAGACTAAAAAAGAAAAAAGAAAGACAAACAAAAACTTGAGATAATACTCTAAAACAACATGGTTAACTAGAAAATGTTTTGGTTGGGCCAAAATGGATGTGAATTTTGTATATCGTAGCCTTTTCCTTTGTATATTCTCTAAGTTCATCTTCAACATTAATTGGGTTGGAGCTAGTTCTTGGGAATCCCAAAGTTCCTACCACCTCTATTGTTTCCTTTTCATTGGAGGGATCCCAGTTTGACCCCTTGAAATTGATCCCAAAATCCACCTTGCATACAACAATAAATTTATCTTCTAATCGTCTAATCATGTCCAAACATTCCACCTTCTTGGAATCCTCCTTGTCCTCCATAGAAAGTACAATGAGAGTTTTGGAACCAATAAAATTACATTGGTATCAAAACTTTTGTATCCCTTGATCTTGAGAATCTGAAGTTTGATCCCCAATCTTGGAAATATTTCTCAATCTAGTGCTTTGGAGTTTATGACCATTTATGTCTAGCTCTATTCACTAACTCCTTCAACCTTTGTTGATTTTTAGAGAAGGTAAAGCAGTTAAAAATATACCTAGCTTAATCCATATTCGTCGTTGCGCCTGTGCAGTGAGACCGAATGTTGGCCCTTTTGGACTGAGGAGGATTTTTTGTGCCTCTCCTCTTGGCCCCACAACCACTAGATTCTTGAATGTAGTTATCCATGTTGTCTTCCATAGTAGCCTCAAAGGAGTGAAGGAAAGATGAAGTGAACCCATAGCGAGAATATGCCTATCACCCTTATGCTTATGACCGCTGGAAAATACTTCCAACTGAATTTGGGCCACCTTAGGGGAGATAAAGTTTTCTACAGAACTTGAGCTACGAGAATGATAGAACTGAGGAGAGAAAAGGGGAGCCATAATTTCTCTTGAAACAAGAAGTTTGCAACTATGCTTTAAATACAACCACCACTTGGGAAAAAACTTGTAAATGGAAAGAAAAACCAACAATAATGACCCAAGAGCCCCAGAACGTCATGAAGAAGCCACACATATAGAGATGAAAACTAAGAAAAGGTCTAGACAATAAAACCAACATAGGATCCTAAGAAAAACCACCTTGAAAGAAAGGTTGAGCCTGACCATTGAGGGTTCTAATTCTACCCCCCAGAGAGAGGCCTTCAAGTGACCATTACTTCGCTCCTTAAGAAAATCATCGCCATTACGATCCATGATCTCCCACTCACCCATGGTTACAACATCCATACGATTTAACCATAGCACATTGGTATCAAACATCATTTGAAGTATAACACCGAAGTTGAGAAGATTTTCTAACCAATTCTGAGACTGGCTCTCATACTCCCACTCTCTATCTCACTAGAGAATTCATTTCACTTGCTAGAGAAGGAGAGTTTGTGCTCCTCTCTCCCTCCCACGTCCTCATACATCTGCACCTATTGAAGATCCACCTCAGCACTTGTCACTACTTCATCATGATAATGCAGAGTGACAGTCTAACTCACAACGTGTATGGTTAATTTCCCACCCATTACTACCCCATTGGAGGGATTATATCAGATACATTAATATGCTATAAAATATAATTTGTATTTTGAAAATATGTATAAATTTAATAACAAATTTCATTAAAAATTTGAATTCAAATTGAATTTCATTATTACCTAAATCAAACTCAAATCTAAAGTATGTGATTAGAGTTATAAATTTTACATGAACCTGGATCTTATACTATATGCAAGATCCATGATAAAAAATAATTGCACAAAATCATTAAAAAGATTAACCAAGTAATTATATATCTATAATAGAATCCAAATAACCAATAAAATTTTAGATGGTCCAACTCCAACAACTAACTCAAAGACCATCCCCACAATAAGTATTGTACTCGGCAACCAAAATTTAGAAACACCTCTCATCCTAACCCTCAATCACTAACTATATTAGTTGTATTCTTCCCTACTAATGCATAATTTATGATGGTTTGTATTTTCTTATAAGTCAGATTTTAAAAAATTGAACAATTCAATTATAACCATGGTTGAATTTGCTACTCTTTTATATATTTTTATAATCATAATAAATCATATTTATGTAGCTATATGATTTGGTATCATATTATATTGATATAATTTTTAAATTTATTTCCAAATATTAATATTTAAAAAATAATAATTAAAATATTTATATTAATTTACAAATATATATAATAAGAATTTATATTGGAGCAAAATTACAATATTATCTGTGATATTAGAGAAATGAATTTATTGAATTGCGAAGGGAAATCAATTCAACCGTGGTCTTATTTACCAATGAAAATTATACATCATTGTTTGAATCTCCTAGTGGGGAAACCGATTCGATCGTACAGCATGTTGGACACAAAAATTGAGTGTGCTGGAATAGGACATGCAATAAACGTTCATCATTTTGAAAAAAAAAAAAAAGAGAGATGCAATGAGACACCTTGTGCCTGCCGACTCATGGTRCCTGACTCTCGGTGTTGTCCTCAGCTCCCCCGGCTAAATGTGTTTTAATGTTTTCAATAAAGTGATAAATGTGTTTTAATGTCTAGTTTAACAATTTTATAAACASTTAACAAAATATTTAAAAATAAGATATTCATAATTCCACACGGTCACCATGTTGTTCATGGAAAATCCAAGTTATTTTATTGGAAMAATTTGGGCAAGATCTCTCTYGCACTTCTTGCTCCTCATGATTGCTCAAATATGAAGGAAAGAACCGGTAACACTGGACTCTACGAASGTTGGAAAACATGCAGTTGTTTATATATTTTCTCTATTTAAAGATTTAGTATAGGAGCTTCCTACCTAAATTCTTTTTTATGCTTTGTCAAGTTCATGGCTCGAGCATTATCATAAATAAAAATTAAAATGATCATAAATTAAAATTAAAACTATTTGAATATGTTATGGCTTTCTGTCTCTAAAGCTGAACATTAACTTAGGAAAGCAACATATTACATATAATAGTTTTTTGCTTTTACATTCTATTAAAAATAAAAAGAAATAAAAGAAATAACTTAAAAAGACTTTGACTCATAATCTTTAAAAGTTTTGAAATAAGGCATTAAATATGTAAACAGAAAGGTAGAGGTGAACTCTCACATTTTCATGTTATTCTTCCTTTTCATCTAGGGAGATAGGATGTTGGGTCCTCACGAGTTTTTTTTTTTCTCTATTACTATTCTTCATTTTTGGGGGTCTGGTCTAAACCATGGTGGGCTTCTAGCAAGAAGTAATATTTATCATTTAATTGGTGTAGTTATTTTTTAATTTTGTTTAGGTGTTAGCTCTCTTTGAGACTCAATCTACATTGTAAATCGTCAAATCTTTAGTGTGCCAATAAAGGTCCAACATTAAAGATTACCTTGTGTTCATGCTTCTTAAGAATTGTGTGTTTTTTATGAGATTCTCAAGTTTCTCATCAATCCTGTTGTTGGTGGTGGCAACCCTACGACCATACCTCCTCCTCTAAATTGTTAAATCAGAGCATAGTGGTGGCCTTATTCTTACCCTAAAAACCTTGTGTGGTGTGTTGAGCCTTATTGATTTTCCCTATGGTTTTTTTTTCTGTTGTTTTTTTTCTTTTGTGTCCCTTGCATGGAGGTGGTTGGCCTTTTCCTTTAGGCCTTAGCTAACGTGAGTCATCCTTGTGCTCTTCCTCCGACAAATGGTGCTCTTTCCTTTCCATTTCCCTTGATTCCTACTTGAGGTGTCTAGCCTCAAAACTAATATAGGTACCCAATACTTTATTGCTACACCTAAACCACCTCTCTCAACTAATGTTTATATCTTCATTGGGTTTCATTTCCCACTATGAAAAAAAGTGGCAATGGGGGGGGGGGAGGCCAGGGGGCATTATATGGTTTCTTGGTTAATCACTAAGAGAAACGGTGTGACTACAAAACCCCTTATCAACATCATACCTACACATATACGTGGCTAAAAGACCCCTTATCGACGAAGTGACTAAAAGTAGCATGTAGGATTATCCCCTCTTCCCATACAAATTTCCTCTTTTTCCCTTGTTTTCTTGACTCTCACTCTTCCCAAAGATGATTTTACTTCAACACCATGCTCCCAATAACTATGGGATGTAACTTCTCACACACACTATCTTACATGTGTTTAATGATTGGCTTTGTGAATACTCAAACAAAAATAGAAGGTTCACTCAAAATAATAGCTTTAGGAAATAACATGAGCTCCCCTAGATCCCCTTTAGCCCCCTCTTTTGTAGAATCATAGCCCCTCATCATTGTCGCCCCCTTTCATATTGTAGCCAACAATTATTAATTTTATTAATCATTTCATTGTACATAATACATAATTTGGTCATTGGGCATATTGATCAATATGGGCTCTTCACCCCAAACATATCGGATCACCAACCTAAATCACATTTATACAATTACATTATAATTTGCAAGGATTAAATTTAGGGATGTCACAACCATTGTATGGTTTCTTGGCTAAACAAGAGGAGCAATGACGACTAAAAAAAACCTTAGAAACATCATACCTATCCAATCCATGATTTTACTATGTACCAGTGGCATTATGCCTTTGAGAAGCCATGTCTTGGCTCAAATTTTCCATCCCCTTCTTAGAACGCCTCCATTTCCTTCACATCCATAACCTTCATGCACTACGATTTTGTGATGAGTACCTTGTCGAGATGGAGTGTGGTAATTAGTATCCTCTTGAATAACCTAATTAATGTCATCCTCCCCCTATGACTAATATCCTCCATATACTCCCCTTGGCTTGCACCACCTTTCATTGTCAAGTGGTGGCCATGAATGCCAACATGTGGTGTGATGGTTTGCACCCCATTTTGTCCTTCACACCCCATCTAGATAAATGAGGTGATAAATTTTGATTGAGATGTATGAAACACTCTCTCTTATCATTTTTTATTAAGAGATATGAAACACTTTGTCTTATTTTTTCACTATATCTTTTAATAAAATCATTAGAAGTTTTTTTTCATAGTTCTATTTAAATTGAAGAAGAAATAAATGAGAATATCTCATGCAATTGTACATGTTACATAAGAAAGTAACAAATTTTATGTTTGTCATTTTTTCCATGTTACATTGCTCAGGGAAAACCCTTGAGTACTTCCCCTCATTTTAATGCCACTAACAGGAATTGAACTTGAGTGGAGAAAATAACAAGTATTCCTCCCAACCACATGAGATAAACCCAATTGACTTATGTTTGTCATTATATCTAAAAATAAAACAAAAAAATAAATAAAATTTGAAAACTATTCATTTGAAACATATTTAAAAAATGAAAATTATGCATTTGAAGCATTTCAAAGGATATCGGTGAATTCATGAATATGTGGTCCCACTTTTTAGTGAAATGCAGCAATGAAAATTTGACATTTTACACATATTTTAAAGTATTTATCGCTCAAAAATCATGTACGCCTTGTGAATTTTAATATGCAATAAAAAAATGTAGGGAATGGTGTTGTAGTGTAGTAGTGTGTTATTTTTTGTTTTCTTTGGGGTGGCGGAGGACTGATTTTTTATTATTTTTTAAACCTAACAAATTAATATTTGAATCATATTTTATACACATTTGTGTTCCCAACAATTGTTTTCTCCTTTCTACTTAAAATGAAAAACAAAAAACATCATTTTGAAGAGGAAAGATCTGGAAGATGCACTTATTTTATTTTATTATTTTTTGGTTGTGTATGTTTAATGCTATTAGTTTTTCTTTGAGCACCTTCAGAATTGTGGGGAAAAAAATGAAGTATAATTTCTAGAAGAAAATAAATTAAAAATATAATATGAAATCAAAATTGTGAAAATGACATCATTAAATAGAGGATTCAATTATGAATCCACTGGCATTAAGTCCACCACTTTTGACATGATAGAGATGAAGGGGTTTCATCCCCTGCATTTTTGAAACAAATCTTGCAAAAGGGAGCTAGGATTTTAGGTTTTCAAACACTTGATTGAACTATATAGAATAGTTAAGGGTTATTTCAAAGCTCGATCAACCACATCATCAAAATTTTCAAAATACATCGATCAAGGGTTTATCAAACCCTCAATCGAGGTCTTGTTGGGTTAAATACAATTGATTGATCGATGGAATACCTTGATAAATGTTCTATGACAAAATTATAATAAAAAACCCCGATCAATGTTCTATGAAAAATTGTAAGAAAACACCTCAATCGAGGTATTTTTGTAACTTAGAAACACAAAAAAATTAATGAATTATCATATGAAACAAAAATTAAATAAAAAAAAAAAAACCTTTACATGACCTAGCTATCATCTCACTTGATTATTTTGTGTGGAGAAAACAAAAAATTAGAATTTTGATAATCTAATATTAAACCACATTTTAATTAGTGATCACGATGGGGAATCTAAGAAACTGCAAAAGGATATATGATCGTCAATGGGTTAACGAAGATGAAATATGAGAGAAGGCTAGAGAGAGGATAAGACAACAATGAGGAAAATTTAGAGAGAAATTAGAGGAAAATGTAGGTCGACCCATTGTCCAACCTTTAGTGCATCTAACTGGAGAGTCTTATGAGAATCCAATTGAGGACAATGTCGATAACTTTTAACCACATATCCCTAATGCATACTATACTAATACTTTTGATTTATACTCCACTTTATTATTTTTACATTATGGTTTATATGTAACACATGTGCGCCCAAATTAATTGGAATATGCAAGGACATAATCTAATCAACCACAGTAGGACCTTGTCGCCTCCCAAGTTTCAAGAATCACTAGGAGTTGTAGTGGTCTTGAAAGTGGTGGAAACTTTTAGAAAGTTTGGATGGAAACATAATAGAAGAATTTGGGGACCCAAACCCTAATTAGACAATTAGAGAGCATGTTAGCAACATAATCAAGTTGTGTTTTGAGAAAAAATCAATGATTACTGTTTGCACCCAATTCGTCACTTGGTGA
>JZKD02S2141217.1:311234-322462 GCA_000966675.3 Picea glauca
GTTTGACGATGCTGAGTTCTTGTCGCCATGTGCGGACGAAATTTCAGTAATAACAATTACATAATCTCAAATCCTACATGGATTGATAAAGCACAAACATTAAAGTACAAAACAAATATGTTGGGTTCTCCATATGCTAAAAATACAAATGTGCATGAGGATGGATTAGAAAATGTATCAAAAACATTTTCTTTGTTTGGAAAATCAAGAAAACATAATATTTGAGTGTTCACAAGGAAATTACAATTTTTTTATGGCACCGAGTTCAAGAAGTAGAGTGTTGACAGTAATGTCAAAACTGCTCCATGTTGAAAAAAAACATTGCAAAGGCATATTAAATTCAAGATCTATATAGATGAAAATGGTGAAGATGCTTATTGGGCTCATATTCTCAAGTATCCCTACCAAGATAGACTTTTAGAAGACATTAAAGAGAAGGTTGTTTTTTTAGAGTTTTGGGGAACCCATTCTGACGCTATACTACATTAGAAGCTATTTTTGCAATGACACTTACCCAGAGGTATGTACGATGAGAATTATGAGCATATTATTAATATGTTATATGTTGAACTATTTGAGGAATTAAGAAAGCAATCCTAGTGTCAAGATTTCCATCATCATGTTTGATAAATTCAAATCATCGTATATTAGGCCCAACATAGTTCACGACACTTGTTGTTTTTAGTAACACCTTGAATTATACCTCTATTATGACACATTTGTAGATTTATGCAAAAGGCATTGGCCAAGTGACCCTTCTCCTCCCACAATGTATGGTTTTATTTCAATGATATTATAGAGGAGGAATCCTAAAGAGGTGTTTTTTAGAAAAATGTCTAGGTGGAAGAGGATGCCTTGAATGTCGTAATATTACATTGTTCCATAGGAATTTTCTACAGATCCCGCACACCATAGATTGTCAAATATTTTGGTCACATTGAGGAAATATGATTATTTTACTATGAATCCATCATATTCTTCAAGTGTGGCCTCTAAGAGGATTGGCTTTCTTGAGGACAATATCCTTGTTTTAAAATTCACTAGGAAGTTTCAAAACAAGATTTATAAATATATAAAACACTCTCATAGGACTAGGTGGAAATTTTCCCATTTCAAATAATCTCACAAATTATTGTTCAATTTGGGTACAATCTTATTAGTGGTAGACTTCGAGAATTACACACTTGATCCCTAGAGAGAGATACGAAGTGAGAAATATCATTCTAACCAAGTATTTTATGTGTAGTTTCCACATATATATTTTTATTTTCTATAGTAGTGTGCTCTAAAATTAAAGTTTTACTAATGGATGCCTTGTGTGCATAGGTGTTTATATTCATTCATGTATTGTATATACATGCACATGTGAGAATTTATAGTAGGTATAGAACTCTATAATTATGCAATGTGATTAAGGGGTAACATTTTTATGTCAGTGATGATTGTGAGAAGGACACATTGTTTGTTCAACATTGTTTTGGGTTGATCTATGAATCATTTAGAAATAATGGGATATAATTTATAGAAAACTTGATTTGGTTTGAGGGTTCTGCAAGGAAGCTCAAATCAAAATGTTTTTTTTATTGGTTGAGCCAGCTTCATAAGGAGGCAGTATCTTAACATATGTAGATATTTTTTTAGACAGGGCGTGCAAAGGGTGAATATAATGGAATCGGTGCTTGTTTGAAATGAGCACTCAAGAGGTACCAAATGAGCCATGATGTATTCTGAATTAAATCAAATGTTAAATTAATTAATTGACAAATATTGCATTTAGGGAATGAAGGTAAAAATAGGTGAGGTTGGTGTGCAAGTTGTTAGAATATTGTTGATGTGGTCATTTAACCATAGACAATGCTACACCATTATCACCCAACCATAGGAACAAATCCACCCTCGAGCACCTTAAACTTTGATAGGAATAATTATTCCAGGAAGCCACACTAGAACCAACAGATAACCAAGAGAGCACACTTTCTCCAAGGGTAGCGCACAAGAGAAAATACCAGAAAGATTGAACAAGATAAAAGTGTACAACTGCAGCTACCCCTTCTCCTCGTACAAAATTGTGCATTGTTTATGATTTTCTAAGTGAGAGTGAGTGAAGAAATGAGCCAAGACATCCTCTATTTATATTAATTTGTCCAGTGATTTTTTTGGCTGGGCCAACCTGACTTTCTGGTCATTATATTTTTTGTTTATCGTTTTCCTGTGAGGTCGACTTGCCTTCCTGGAGGATAATACCTTAATATTATATATTATGTTGAGTCGACATGTATTCTAGGGTTTTCACACATCTGTTTAGGGTTTCTCTTACTTAGATCGAATATTCTGTTCTAGTCAAAGGTTACATGTGGAGGTTAAAAACTCTCGCAACTACCATAATAAAAACACTCCCTCTTAGCTAGGGAGGTATTATTGGTCTAAACACATCCATCCATCTTCACATGAAATGGGCAAGACTCACATAGTATTGTAGACCATTCTACATGTAGCATCATCATATATCAAGTCACAAGTATCATCATCACTATTAGCATCATCAGGTAGCGATCTGTCATCAAAACATATCATCATACTTGTTCTTGGTATTATTTTTCCATATACAATATCACAATATACATGAGCCTCATTTAGTTATATTAATGATCCATCTCCACCACCATGTGTCTAAAACCTTGGGTCATTCTTGTCCCATGACAAGAATAATTACTTCATCGAAGCCACATTCACCTCATAGTTAATCCTCTCATAAGATCACTTTGTGAATTCATTTAGGTCAATGCTATCAAACACATGTGTCTATCACCTCCGGTCGTTCTTGTCCCATGACAATAATTATGACCACATCAGAGCCACAAAAACCTCATGGTTATCCTCTCATAGTATCACTCAGTGAATGTATTCAACTCGATGTTATCGAACATGTAGAATTTCACCTCGAGTCTTTAGTCAGTCAAAGACTACATTAGGGAACATCTACTATGGATGTAAATGTTTCCTATCTCCCCTAGTCTGTAGCCCAGTTCCTATGGATATAGAGTCAGCCTGATGCTTATTGGGTCTACTCCCCTACTCATGACTTAACTACTCACCTACTCGTGAGAGTTTCAAGGCCCGATGTAATTCACACATAGGAGATCTAGAAGCAACTTGAATCTTCACTCCATCGAAGATTACATCTAGGAATATTCCCACATGATCAAATATGTCTAATCAATCTTGGAATATCAGCATGATGTTGCAATCATCAATACTCACCCAGGGAAACATTTGCATTCCTTCCAAGCTTGTCCCAGATAGAGGCTTAGTGCAAATGTCAGCTATCTGCTCATCTGTGGATAAGTGATGGAGTCTCATTACTCTTTCCTACACCATGTCTCTGATGAAATCCTTCAATATCCTTCAAAACGCCACCATGATTCATATATTGCATCACTGGATATGATATATTATTGAGTGCTACATATATCTGCTTCCTTGCTTGTCTGGAAATATTGCTCGATCCTAAGATGAAGTAGCACTCCAGGTGCTAGATGTGTCTTCTATACTCCCAATCCAAGAACTGTATATCCCAACAACCATACTTCATCATCGAAGATCAATCATATCTATCTGTACCACAACATAGGTATCTGCATGTTGTGTTGTAACCCAATAATACATTCATGGCTCAACCATATACTGGAACAAGGTGCTCTTTGTAAAGAAAATGCCTATTCTGTCACTTCCGTAAACGTGTCATCATAGGTGTGTCCATGGACTTCCTTTCCATCATGACAAACCTCTTCAGTCTCCTCACTGAAGATCTCATCTAGTGTCAACCACACTTCCAATCCCAATATATCCAGTCAAGATCCTTCATCTCAAACTATGAAATAAACTCCCTCTATCTAAGAGAATCCTCGGACCATTCTTTTGTTTGTTGCATTCCCCATTGCATTATGTAAAGTTTCATGAAACTATGATGGATTATTTTTTATCACTGACTCTCTCTAAGCCTGAATCCCTCTCATATTTATCTCTTATGACCATCCCGAAACAAGAAACAAGAACAAAAAAATATCCATGGTATCCTCCATGGAAGATATCCTTCCTGGAGTCTAGATCAGTAACCAAGAACATCTCCTAAAGGAGATCAACTTCATCTTGTAAACAATAAGCATTTAGATAGGAACAATAATATCTCCTAGAGAGGAGATCAACAAATGTATATCTAGTATTAAGGGGTTGGTATAATTATCATAACTTCAATAGATCAAGATGCAGCATGAAATCATAATAATGCCATAACAACTAGAGACATATCAATTTAAATAATCAAACGTAGAGTCTTCACTTCTAGGGAGGGTGTGCTTGTTCCTCTTAATGTATTGAATTCACTGCTTGGACAAGGTCTCTTGTGCATCCCCTATAAACAAACTCATGCTTTGTTGGATGATATAACTTGAAAAGAATACACAAGTGCATAACTTTGAAATTTGTAGTATCGTTCAGCTTGTCTTTTAATCTGAAACTTGACACCATATTGAAAAGAAGAAGTTAGAAACTGAATCAAAAAGATTCAATGATTAGAACAAGCTAGAAACCCTAAAATTTCAACTTTGACCACAAAAATCAATTTTGACCAAAATTCAACCTTTGACTTTGAATTTGACCATTCAACCTTTAACTTTGACTTTGACCTATCAAACTTTGACTTTGACCCAAAAAATCAAACTTGATGTTTCTATTGGCTGAGGGCACCAGATTGTGCACTAGGCTAAGGTTGACTAGAATACTCAAAAAGTAGGTCCAATGCTTCACTGAAAGTGCCCAAGAAATTAGTTTTAGGGTTTGTTACAGCTGCAAAATAAAAAACCCTAATTGCAGTTGGAACCGGTGCTACAACGAGCTTGATAATGAACTCTCGATCTAATTTCAAGAGGATAGATTGTTTTGAAGGTAGTGTGGGCCCATACATGGTTATAATATTATTGATGTGCTTGTTTAACCATAGACAATGCTACACCATTATCACCCAACCATAGGCACAAAGAAACCCCCAAACTCCTTAACCTATCTTCTCATATGTGGATAAGTGATGGAGCCTCACTACTCCTTCCTACACATTGTCTCTGATGAAGTCTTGCAAGATCCTTTGAAAATACACCATGCTTCATATCTTGTGTCATTGGCTATTATATATGACTAAGTGCTACATATTTATGCTTCCCTGCTTGTCTGTAAATTCTACTCGATCCCAAGTTGAAGTAGCACTCCAAGTGTTATATCTATCTTATGTACTCGCAATATAACAACTGTATATCCCGATAGCCAAATTTCATCATCGAAGATCAATCATATCTATTTATACCACAACATAGGTACCTGCATGTGTTGTAACCCAATAATACGGTCATGCCTCAACCATATACTAGAACAAGGTTCTCTCTATAAAAAAAATTCATATCCCATCACACAACTTCCTCAAATTTGTCATCATAGGTGTGGCCATGGACTTCTTGTCCATCATGATAAAACTCTTCAGTATCCTCACTGAATATCTCATCTAGTGCCAGCCACGCTTTTAATCCCAATATATCTGGTCAAGATCTGTCAACTCAAACTATGAAATTAACTCCCTCTATATAAGAGAATCCTTAGACCATGCTTTTGTTTGCTACATGCCCCATTGCATTTTGCAAAGTGTCATGAAACTATGATTGCTTCTTCTTGATCACTGACTCTCTCTGAGTCTGACTCCCTCTCTAATTTATCTCTTATGACCTGCCCGGAACAAGAAACAAGAACAACAAAATATCCATGGTATCCTCGATGGAAGATATCCTTCCTAGAGTCTAGGTCAATAACCAAGAACATCTCCTAAACGAGATCAACTTCATCTTGTAAACAATAAGCATTTAGATAAGAACAAGAACATCTCCTAGAGAGGAGATCAACAAATGTATATCTAGTATTAAGGGGTTGGTATAATAATCATAACTTCAATAGATCAAGATGCAGCATAAAATAATAATAATGCCATAAAATCTAGAGACATATCAATTTAAATAATCAAACCTGGAGTCTTCACTTCTAGAGAGGATGCGCTTGTTCCTATGAATGTATTGAATTAACTGATTGTACAAGGTCTCTTGTACATCCCATGTAAACACATTCATGCTTTTTTCGATGATATAACTTGAAAAGCATATGCAAGTGCATACCTTTGAAATTTGTAGTATCATTCAGCTTGCCTTCTAATCTGAAACTTGACACCATCTTGACAAGAAGAGGTTAGAAACTAAATAAAAAAGGTTAGGTGATTAGAACAAGATAGAAACCCTAAAATTTCAACTTTGACCACAAAAATCAATTTTGACCAAAAGTCAAACTTTGACTTTTACTAGTCAACCTTTAACTTTGACTTTGACCTATCAAACTTTGACTTTGACCCAAAAATTCAAACTTGATATTTCTGCTAGAAAAGGGCATCAGATGGTGCGCCATGCTAAGGTGCCCTAGAATACTCAAAAATTAGGTCCAATGCTTCACTAAAAGTACCCAAGAAATTAGGTTTAGGGTTTGTTGCAGCTGCAAAATCAAAAACACTAGTTGCAGTTGGAATTGGTGCTACAATGAGCTTGAAAAGGAAGTATCGATCTAACTTCAAGCCATTAGACTGTTCTGAAGGTAGTCTGGGCCCATAAATTGTTAGAATATTATTGATGTGCTCGTTTAACCATAGACAATGCTACACCATTGTCACCAAACCATAGACATAAAGCCACCCCCGAGCTCCTTAACATTTGATAGAAAGAATGATTATAGGAAGCCACACCAGAACCAACAGATAACCAAGAGAGTGCACTTTCTCCAAGGGTAGCACAGAACAGAAAGTACCAGAAAGACTGAACAAGATAAAATTGTATAATTGCATTTGTTGTTGCTCCTCCTCCAAACTTGTGCATTATTTCTGGTTTCCTGAGTGAGAGTAAGTGAAAAAATGAGCCAATATGTTCTATATTTATATTAATCTTTCCAATGATTTTTCTAGTTGGGTCGACCTGAGTTTCTGGTAATTATATTTTATGTTTATCTTTTTCCTGTGAGGTCAACTTGCCTTCCTGGAGGATAATACCTTAATATTATATATTATGTTGAGTCGACATGTCTTCTATGGTTTTCACACATATTTTTAGGGTTACTCTTTCTTCTGGATATTCTATTCTAGTCAAAGGTTACATATCAACAACTAAGAGATTAATACCACTCGCAACTACCATAATATCAACACAGGTAAGAGATTACAATGTGAAGATTGAAGCTTAAATTTTGAATATACTTTGGAACACATGCTTAGTAGAAAAATTATATTTGATATTTAATATGATGTTGGTCTTTTGGAATTTTTCACTTGGCGATGTCAATAGATCGATGCCTTGATATTGGTGAAAATATACTTGGCACAAGAGAATTACACATTGTTAGGAGTAAAGGCTTGACTGACATATTTGTTATTAAGATGAAAAAGTATGTATGCTTTTGTGGATTTTGTGTTGGTGCAAAGGGATGCGTACTTGGTGGATGTGAAAAATATGGATATGTGAAACAATGAAATATGTATCTCTTAATTCAAAGAGGCCACGTCCACTACTGACATGGTAGGAGATGTACACTGAAGAGGTCATTGTATCATTAGATCATGATCGAGTTTTTGAGGTTGTTAGGGAAGGTATGTTACTTCATTAATTGTCTCATTATATATTAATGGTGTTTTTATTTGGCCTCTGCAACTTAATGTTCAAACTTTCAAACTTGAACATACATAAATTGATCAATGTTTTGAATTGTGGTTGCAGGTGATGTATTTGTTGCCATTGTACCACTGGGAAATGAAGATAATGTGGCCTAGTATTTGACGTGATGCACATAAATTAAAACCAAGTTGGTGTGGCCATATCAAGATGGATATTACGCATGCCAAATTGGCAACATGATTGTGATTGGTCACTTTTTTTTAAAATTGGAAAAAAAAGGTGATTATATTATCTATAGATATTTAATGCCTAAATATATATCCTTCCAATACAATCATTTGGTGATAATAACCCATATGAAAATCATGGAAATCAAAGTGAAGAGAGGTGAACTAAGGAGACGAGATATGGTGGAATATAACCATGAACTATTATGGAGACCTCCATTCCTATAACCCATTGGCCAGATGAGTAAAATATAGGTCACTTTTTAGGTTGACCTTGTTGGTGCACTAACTTATTCTATGATGAATTTGTGATTGAGGAAATAAAAGCATCCCCTATTTTTTGAATTGAATTGGTTTCTTGTAATTTATGAGAATATTATTTTTTCATTGTGCTTCAATTGTAATTGTTGTGCATTCTAATAACTTGTGTCCTACAAGTCCACATTAAATGTCTTATTATTTAATTATCTAAATTGATAGTAGTCCATTGATAATAATTGACTTATAATAATTGAGTTAGAGCATTATGAAAAACATGGTGGTGAAATCCCTAGAATATGAGGCTCTAGTTCCAATATATTCTTTTCTTTCACAAAAATTCATTTAATTTTTCTAGATCTATATGTGAACTCATGCTTATGTATTTAATTGGCTTCCACCCAAGAAACATAGTGAAATTTCAGTGGCCTAAATATTTCATGCATATCGTATGGAATTCATAATGGTACTATTTGTAATGTAAGTGAGTGTGAATTATGTGTTGTAAGATCGTGAGGAAGTCCATGAACAAGAAGTATAGTTACTGAACTATGAAATTATTTGACATTATTTTTGTTGTTTTTACAATAAGAATTGATCACACTAGATATGGAAAGGATTTACATTCACAACTATCCCAAACTCTCTCAGGCATTGACCTCAATTAGTTAAATTCCCAATTATCTACAAGCTAGTCCCACAAAATTGTTGAACGTGAAATAGTGTAACAGGTAACTAAGATTTGAGGAGATATTGTATATTGGATTGATCTATGTTCAATAATCCAATTGAGGAGATATTGTCTATTGGATTGATCTATGTTCAATAATCCAATTCCTTGTGGTAAAAATGGGACATCTCCCACCCACTAACTACGAGGATTGGCCCCTTGTGGTAAAAATGGGACATCTCCCACCCGCTAACTACAAGGATTGGCCCAGTTTCATGAGGTAATGTATCATGCCAAATTGTACTCCTATGAGATAAATAATACCCAAAGGAAAGCAATATAACTACCATTATTGTGAGATAATTAGCAATATAACTACCATTATTGTGAGATAATTTACCGCTCATTTATAGGAAACATCCTTGCCTGATCTGAATTTCGTTTTCTTTAACTTTCCAAGCATAAATTTGTTTACTTTAGTGAATCTTATTCATTATCAAACTATTTTTCACTTTCCCTCTTCTCTTACATCAATGATTTTTCACCCATAACTTATCCACATGTTTTCTCTAGTTGTGTGTTTTCAATATTTTTTACTAGACTTCTAAATTGGTTTAGACATATTTCTTACAATTCAATAAAACTTATCCTTTTCCCAAAATTTCTAGATTTATTTTACACTCAAATCCACTTTATATTTTATTTTCCTTATTGAGACTTTCCAATTGATAAAATGACCTAATTTTTTTTATGAGATGAACAAATTTCTATACCTATAATATGTAATAAAAAAATGCATTAACAATTCAAATAACATTAAATTAAAATTGATTTAATAAATATCTAAAGTATTATTATTATGAGAAACTCATTATTCATTTTATTAATAAAAAAACAATAATACTATAAAGTATATGGATAATGGAGATTAAAATATTTTATACACATTCTAATTAATTGGTATTTAACAATAATACTCTAAAAGTATATAGATAATGGAGGTCAAAATATTTTGTACACATTCTAATAATTGGTGTTTTCCACTCCCATTTTCTTGCTTTCCTTTTCAATTGGTACTTTCCATCATCCTCTATAAACACATTTTGATACTATGCATTGAATACCGAAATATTCAAGTACTAAAATTTACAATGTCACTATTAAAATTCAATTCTAATGTATTTATAGGATTGAATACCGAAATATTCAAGTACTAAAATTTACAATGTCACTATTAAAATTCAATCCTAATGTATTTATAGGATGGAGTGAGATAATTATGTGTTTTTAATTAAAAATAATTTAAATATGAAGATTATATTAGCATAATGAATTAATAATAAAATTTAGTAAATATTTTGAATAATTCTATTAAAATTTAAATTTTGAAAGAGATTAATTAAAAGCAACTTAAATTTAAATAAATGAGTGTCTATAATGAATCATATGTATTTATTTTTAATTGAGTCTATTTTGAGTGAATAGGAAGAAGAAATGCCATCCACTTACTAAAGTTAAAGTTCAAATATCCATTAAAACATGTTTCACTTTTTGTGAGCCAAGTATTTTAAGATTATGAATCACTAGGAGCATCACACCATTTCACAATGGAGGGTGAAGTGATTCATTACTTATAAAAAAAAATCATATATATTTATTAATTTTAAAAGATAGTCAAATAATTATTTTTTTAAATTAAATATGCTTTTATTAAAATGAATTTTAATATAATGATTTGATTAACATCATAGTAGAAGTATTAGACTTGCAAAAGATATGGGTGAATTATGGGAATCCTCAAGATTTATTCAATATTGGTAATAAGAGTATTGATCAAAAAGAAAATTTTGGGGAAAATTATCTTCATTGGTATTATGTCTCATACTAACCCTTCTAACTGAATTTGAGGAATACTCCTTCTATGCATAACTCTTCTGCAGATAGATGGGCTAAAGAAGTGGGTATATTTACGAGATTGGATAATTGGCATCAAGTTGGGTTTCAGTATTCCAAGTCAACATCAATCAAACAAGCTTGTGTAGTTTCCTGAATTGAAAATTAAAAAGGTGAGAAGAAGGTTTGTAGTTTCCCAAATTGGAAATTAAAAAGGTGAGAAGAAGGGCCACAAAATAGTTTTGATGGATGATGAAGAAAATACCTCGTCTCATGGGAAGTCAAGTTGGGTTTCAATATTCCAAGTCAACATCAATCAAACAAGCTTTTGTAGTTTCTCGAATTGAAAATTAAAAAAGTGAGAAGAAGGTTTGTAGTTTCCCGAATTGAAAATTAAGAAGGTGAGAAGAAGGGTCACAAAATAGTTTTGATGGATGA
>JZKD02S2141217.1:324913-341242 GCA_000966675.3 Picea glauca
AAAAAAAAAAAAACACTTAAAATTCATTATAGTAATGATGAGTGTGCTTATAATATAAATGAATAGTAACTAGGATTTGGATGTTTGAAATGTTTGTCATGGATCAAATATCATGACATGATTTGGGATCAAGATATATCAATTAATCATTAAAACTTTAACATCTTTTACATTGTTTTTCTTGTCTAAATTGTGTAAATTGTGTATTTCAAAAGGAAAGTGAAATTTAATTTCAACATTTATTTTGGTTGCTTAACTTTTTATAGAACTTCATATATGAGAAAAAATCACACTAATCAATACTCATCAATAGTAATAAAATGCATCAATATTCATCATAAAGTCCAATTTTTTTTTATAAAGTCCATACAAATTATAAAAAAATAAGTTCATGTGTATAACAAAGAGATATAGTACAAATCAAATTATTAGGATAAAAACACTAAAAGACATCAAAACTAGACTATAAGAAAACACTACAAATCTAAATTATCTGCATCATTATCCCCATGACCACCATCATTAACAAAATCCCCTATACCAAACAACCCATCACCCCCATGACCATTGCCACTTCCACCACCACTTGCACCAAGTCTCTCATCATCAGCAGGAACATTGACATCAAAATAACTCATAAAAATGTCATCTAGTACACTGAATTGAAATTAAAATTTAAAATCTAGTTAGATAAATTTTCAAAGTACAAAATTTATGAGTTGAAAATATTTTCAAATTTTAACTAGATGGATCAAGTCACTTGGGTCAAGTTGATAGTAAAGATTGTATATGGGATTTGGCTATGTGTATATGGAATTTGAGTCTACATGGGAGATATTGGGATCATTGATGAGCCTCCATCACGATGATGATAAAGTGTTGAATCCCACTCATGTGACCACATCACTACACATTAACAACCCGCTATACTTGGAACTTTGTGTGACAATATTACATGTAAAGACTCAAATTAATAAATACACACTATAATCATTATTTCAAAAATTATGTATAATTTGGATTTAATTGAACTGATTTAAAATTTGTACCTCATCAATTAGGTGTTGAAGTTGAGTACATATATTTGTAACAAGGATATGTGGAGATCCAACATTGGCTATGGGCTCATGTTATAGAAAGGGTGGAGGACCATCACAACACCTTTTTTTTTACCATGTATAATTTGAACAAGAGACATGAATAAAGTTAGGATGAAATAATTGGAATTCAACCTTATACTAACCATATACTTTTAGAAATCAACCATATACTAATCGAGTCTCCTACATCTACCATGGTGATCAAGAAATCAATTGCTCATTGGAGTATAAATAATCTAGTAATGCTAACATCTGCATGGCATAAAAATAAAAGAATATTACTTCATGTGTTGATTCTACATATATTAAAAGATGATTAATTGATGACTAATAAAGAAATTGAAGCATACAAAATGGTACAAAAATATACCTCACCTCTACGCATTAGCATACATATCTTGTGAAAACAAAATCATGCATCTTGAGAATCATCAGTATACTATAGTAACTAATCAAAGTGTAACAAATCGAGTACAGTATCAGCCACAAAATGAAAACCGGGCTCTACTAAAATAGGTGGTGGTATAGATCTCTCCCTAACTAAAGAAACTAAAACTCTACCCCATGAAGTGCACATGGTGTCTACCATAGAATCCCTTACCTCAAATATGAGATGTGATAGGTCAACTAACTCTTGGGGAAAAAGAATGTCCGTGCTTAGAAATGGTACCAATTTAGGGAGAGGTGGCATGCTATCACTGTCTCTATGAGCCCCAGGATGGTCATAATTGTGTCCCTTACCTAGACTATAAAAATGTGATGGTTTGTTAGTATATTCAAGGTGCATGTACAACACAAACTCAACATATATATGTGTCACAAATATAATTCAACCTCATCATGGTAGGGGTACATTCACATTTCTCTAATAAATCAGTCATAAGCATGATCCATTGAACCCTCATGCTTAAAATCTCAAAGTTTAAGAGGTTCCTCCTTGCACAATTGGAAGGATCTCAAATAGCGTACCCCTCACATCATTCCCGGACGTTGCATCTTTCACCACCTCCTAGTTATCTACCCCCAATACCTCATCCCTCCTCTTCATGATGAAACTCTACCAAAGGGTACTATGTGCCCCTGCAGATAGATATCCATCAACTTATCGATGCTCTCTAACATCATCAAAATAGAGCACTAAGTGGTTATATCATGGGGAATAACTAATATCGCTTGATGCAACCAATTTCTCTGTATTGATATCTCCTCAAGAGAAATCCATGTCACCTCATTTTGCCACATTAGAGATATGAAAGATTATCATGTCCACTAGGGACCTCTCCAAGTTAGACAAAAAAATATATACATTAAAATTAGTTTTTTCTTATAAATTCAAACTTTTAAAATTAAATATATCCATAAGTGAACACGAATTAAATCCACATTTAATACAATTAATACATGAGTACTAGAACTTGTCAGTATTCTCCAATGCTGTGTGTGTACTCCACAAAGGGAGAGGTGCATTGCTTCTCCAACTACCAATACCACCATTATCTAAGACCGATGTCACCTCATAGCTAGATGGTAGGGTCCCTATGAATATAAAACTAAATATTATTCATGGCTGAAATAATTCACTTATATCTTAATAACTCATTAAAACAAATTTACTTATAACACATACATCTCCTCTCACAAATCATACTAGGCGTAACTCTAGGTTGTTTAGGAGTAGGAGGTTGAGACAATCCAAAGCTCCATCTCTCACAAAAACAAGACCCTACTTTGGAAAATTATTTTCATCAAATAACCAAGATGAATTAAATGTATCTATATCATATCATAAATCAAAACCAACATGTGGGTTACGAAATAGGGGTTTTAAATGTTAAGTGTTATAGTGGTTAAGGTCCATGGGATTTAAGTGTTAGGTAAAAAGGTGCTAAACGGTTACAAATTTTAAGCTTCCTCACATGATGAGCTTCGCCAACCTTACAACTCATGTGTTACAAAGCGATATGGTAGAAAAATAAAAGTCGACCAACACATTGGAATTGACAATCGACTAAAATCGAAGACAACCTCATAGGGTATTATTATGGGAATTCAAAGATACCTTCTTATTTTTTAAAGAGGTAGCGCTCCTTTATTTTTCACTTAGATAATAATTATATCAAAACTCATGATAAATGTTTTATCATTCACACAAATAATTCCTAAGAGTGGAACAGGAAAAGAAAACATTTAAAAGAAAGAACTTTGAATCATATAGAGGAAAAACAATTGTTATTATTATAGATATCATTTCCATATCATGGAAAGACACATCAATATATATGAAGCAAAACAAACAAAACAAAGAGTAGCAAAGATGGTCCTTTTCAGAGAACTTTAAATGACTTAGCAACATTCATATCATAGGGATGCAAAGGAAATTCACTCTCAATATTTCATCCTTAAATATAAGTATGAAACCACAAAATTTATGAGCCCCAAGATAGCTCTTTGTGGGATTTCAAAAAAAAAGTACAAATTGATAGTTCATTATCAAATAAAATACGTGTAACAAATCGACACTACACAATATTCATGATATTTAAACAAGAAAAAGGAAATGTGTTTTCCCTAGTGGGTAGGAATGGGGATCGTGTGGACCATATATTAAGTAGAGGTAACCTGGAAGACAAAGATAAGCAATCAGAAATCATTCTTTCAAAAAAAAATACTTGACTGACAAGACTAGGTGATTTTTCAAACCGAGAAGAAAAAAGGTAAGTGAAATTCTTCTAATGAAGATTGTACTCACAAAAAATGAAAGCAAGGAATTGTCCTTGCATATTCTTTGTCATTATTTAAATAGAGAGAGCATTTTGACTGGAAATGTTATCATTGTTTGTTTTCTCTTCAAGATTACAGTGGATTAGCAATTGCTTTTAATGCATTGTTCAACCATTCTTGAACATATTCACGTAACAATGTTATAGTTATGCCTTGCTTCACCCTAATTCTGAAAAAACTCATCATCATTTTCTTCAACCTATCTTGTTTTTATTTTACTATGGATGATCGATCTCCATTCTCATTCACAAAACAACTAGACATCATTGGAGTTCTTCTTCTAAAATGTTTTTGAGGTCATCAAGTTATGTTCCCCATATGACCCTCAGTACACTCAGCTCTACTTTCACCCGAACCTTATTTAACAACATTTATTCCTTTATCAAAAGGGGACCTTCTAGTTCCTTTACAATATCAAGAGATTTCAAAAATAATGCACTCTTATTTTACATGAGAGAATCACAGGTGGTGCTCAATTACCAGACATTACATATTCTCCCAAGTTGTCCATCTCATAGTTTCTTTAACCTAACGTTGACAGGTCCAAATGGCATGTCAAGAAAGTAAGGGCTAATTTTTTATGGTAGGTACCAAAAATAATAAAAATAGAAAGACAACGTACTCTGACCCAAATAATTCTAATTAACCCTAAATATAATATAAAAAGAAAGTAAACTAACTTATCTAACTAATTCTAACATATTGTGCAAGAGCATAACTAATTGAATGAATACAGTATGAGATAACATTATTGATAACACAAGTAATTCATGTCAATCAACAATCTATTAAAACAATGAAATTGCATAAATGATCACAAATAATTATAGGTAAGATATGTAAATTTATTTTTGTATTCATCATAAATCATAACAGTATGTGTAATTCCAAATACAACAAATAGAAATAATTCATATTAAAAGCATTCAGAAAAACCCACAACAAACATATTAGTAGAGAACACCCTAATACATTTGACAAAAGTTATGATCTCAAATTGTTTATGCTCTTTATATATCCATAAATAAGAGTATTATCCTTCTATACACTGGGAAGAAATCCCCCATTACATTCAATGATATTCCTTTTATAAAACAAGAAAGATCTTTCTCCTTCTGTAACAACCAACAGTTATTGTCTCTTCAACTTGTTCATTTTTTCATTAAATGACTCGAGTTCCTCATACAATTTTCTAAATGAATGTAAAAGCGTTACAAACATAAGTTAAAGAGATTCATGAGTGATTATTTTTTCTCTAAGGTATTTTGTGAGTGATATTTATTAAAAATATAATTAGATAAACCTAACTGTTCCCTCTTCTATTCTTCTAATTTTCTTGGGCATTTTGGTGTCAATATGGTAAATCAGAGTCTTTCATATTCTTCTTCTCTGAGGCAAAAAAGATGAAGCCGGAATTCCCTTGGTTAAATGGTCATAGTTTGCAATGTCGAAACAGTTGGTGGTTGGGGAGTAAAAAGCATATTTTGGTTCACCAAATCACTTGTGGCTAAAATCCTTTGAAGGCTTGCTCGTAATTCAATGTTGTGGAGTCAGGTTATGAATATCAAAATATTTTCCCGGTAGGTCGATGGTGGAATGGCTCAGAAATCCAGTCAAATCAGTGACGAACTATTCAATAATATGGAAAGTTCTGGTTGAGACATTTCTTATCATAGGATATTGGTTGATGTGGAATATAGGAAATGGAAAGAATGTACGGGTAGGTGAGGACCCTTGGGAGGGAGATATAAATGACTACAAACTATCAAATAGTTTAATTTCAAATATACATGGTGGTGGAATTTTCTCTCTATGTGATCTGTAATAAAGAGGCTCATATCCCACTCAACTTCCCAACATGGATTCTTTATGGAATTTGATTTCCAAAAAGTGTCTCAACCATTAATGAAAATATTAGAATCATGGAACAAATCTTCCTCAACACAAGATTGAGCATTATTTTAATCCATGTATCACTTACTCATTTAATTAATGGAATATGCCTAGTCTCCCATCATACACCAACGCCTCTTTATATGTCTATCACATCATTCTCTGATCATTCTATGTTTTTGCAGTGTAGCATCATTCAACTTCTAACCTAGGATTTCACGTTATACTCAATTGTGATAAGTGTGAGAAATAGCAGAAATGCTCCAATGATGAATATGGACACCCAATGTCAAATCATGTTGGAGTATTAGTGCATAACTAAACAAGGTAAGATTCTCCTTGAGTGTTATGGTACTAGGGTGATAGCATGAGTGTGATATGTTTGGTACACACTGGGTTAGGTTTTCTAGCATGGCACCATAAATGATTAGATGTTTTTTAGAGGAAGCAATTTCTAGTGTTGGGTCTCCCACATGCTAGGGTTCACCCAATCATGGATAACAAAGAGATTATGTTAAATATCTCCTAGATCTAAAGTACACACACCATGTTTTCCCATAAATACAACTCTATGGGTCCACTTTCCCCGTGTTGGATAGAAAAAACAAAATTGGAAAAGTGTGCTCTCCTCGTGCTAGGATTTCCATGATGTGTTGGGACAACAAAGAGAAATAGTGGATGCACTCTCCTCAATCTAGGGTTTCCAAGATGTGTTGGGACAACAAAGAGAAATAGTGGATGCACTCTCCTCATTCTAGGGTTTTCAGGTTGTGTTTGGAAAACAAGGAGAAATAGTGGGTGCACTCTCCTGCCTCGATGGTTTCCAATATGGGTTTTGGATAGAAAAATGAGTTTGGGCAGCAAGTAAGACAAATAGGGAACTCCCCAGTTGCTAGGGTTATCGAATGGCCTGTAACAAGTTAAATAACAATGAGTTGGTTGTATTGATTGTTATGGTGTAGAGTGTAGAATTCAATATATAGTCAAACAAATTTGTTGAATCTTTGGATAGTCAAAGAAGGACGTGGCAGTGTGGACAAGCCATGGGAAATGGTTTAAACAATGGGATTAATTAATGGTATCAACTAAATGAGACATGGGGAGGATATATTCATGATAGATCTACCCAGCAATGGTTAAACACTAAGGTAACATGAAAAATGACCCAACCAACAACTTACATGTCCGGGTAGTGACGGATTGACCTAGGGTGTCATTTAAACTCCCAATAAACTAATTACATGCCCAATGGAGATGAAAACATGCATGGGAACTTTGGTTCATCCTCTAAACAAAGAGAATCCACCCTAGAGAGAGAGTGTGACTCTCAGGAGAGAGAAATAGAGTTTTAGCAAGTTCTCCAATACCTTTAAAATGGTGACCCTTGATTTCCCTTGCCCAATGCATTGAACGGTGGGGATTAACTAGTTGTTAAGATGGGTGAGTACCATTAAGCCATTTTTCCTTTAAGGAAAATATATCTCACAATTAAATAAAAGGTTGTGCAACAAATAATTTAGACTCCATCAAATATAATCAATCATTTTTAATAGACTACACAGGAAAATCTAAACTAGATACTCATCACACAGAGAAAAAAGAAACACATTAAAGAGTATTTTTTACCCTAGAACCCAACTGGGAAAACTAGTCATGGATGGTACTCGGTATTCTTTATCTACAGATCTACAAGTTTACAATTCTCTCCTCCTCATTGGAAAAAAAATCCCTATGAGAATGAGCGAGAGTGAAAAATAGGGAGAGATAGGGGATAAGGGAATTCCAAAATACATGGATCTTCACTTCATGTTCTTTATCCATCTCTCCTTGTCATTTTAATTATTTTCTTTAAATTTTTAGTTATATCGTTATTTGGATTATTCAACATTACACTTGCATTGTTTTACATGACTTACATAATGTATTTTGATTGTCAATATATGTTGCGGGTATTGAGTCTTATCCACTCAACTTCCCAAAACAGATTATTTGCAGAATTTGAATTCTCAACTCTATCTCAACCATTAATGAAAATCTTAGAATCGTGGAACAAATCTTCCTCAACACAATCTTGAGCAATCTTTTAATTTGTGTAGCACTTACTCATTTAATTGAYGGAAGATGCCTAGTCACCCATCATACACCAATGACACTTTATCTATCTATCCCATCACTCTTTTCTCATTCTATGTCTCTACAATGTAGCATCAATCAATGGCCAAATTTTCTRCACGRAACGTTACTATTATGCTAACCTAGGATTTCACATTATACTCAATTGTGATAAGTGTGAGAAATAGCGGAAATGCTCCAGYGATGAAGATGGACACCCAAMATAATGTATGGACCAACATTAAACCAAGTAMTKATGTAAGATTATCCATGAGCGCTCTTGTACTAGGGTGATAGCATGTGTGTGATTTGTTTGGTACACACTAGGTTAGGTTTTCTAGCATAGCACCATAAATGATTAGAGGTTTTTTACAAGAAATAATTACCAACATTGGGTCTCCCACACTCTAGGGTTCACCCGATAATGTAGAACAAATAGAATACATAGAATCTCTCCTCGAGCTAAAGTAAACATGCCATGTTTTCCCAACAAAATCACTTTGTGGGTCGACTCTCCTCACGTCATGGTTTCACAATGTTTTTGGATAGAAAAAATCAAATTTGAAAGGTGTGCTCTCCTCATGCTAGGGTTTCCACGATGTGTTGGGACAACAAAGAGAAACAATGGATGTGCTCTCCTTGTTCTATGGTTTCCATGTTGTGTTTGGAAAACAAGGAGAAATAATGGGTGCACTCTCTTGGCTCAATGGTTTCCAATATGGGTTTTAGACAACAAAACGAGTTTGGGAAACAACTAAGAAAAATGGTGAACTCCCCAGTCACTAGGGTTAGCGTACGACCTGTAACCAGCTAAATACCAATGAACTGGTTGTAATGATTGCTATGGTGTAGAGCGTAGGATTTAATATATAGTAAAAAAAATCATTGAAGCTTTCAATAGCCAGAGAAGGACATGGCAATGTGTCCAATTCATGGGAAATAGTTTAAACAATAGGATTAACTCATGGAAGAAAGGAAATGAGAGATGGGGATGATATCTTCATTAGAGATGCACCTAACAATGGTTAAATGTTGAGGTAACATGAAAAACGACCCAACTAGAAACTTACATGCCCAGGTAGTGAGGGATCGACCCAGGGTGGAGTTTAAACTCCCAAAAAAACCAATTAGTTACCAAATGGAGATGAAAACATGCGTGGGAGCTTCAGTTCATCCTCCAGACAAAGAGAATCCACCCCAGAGAGAGAGTGACTCTCAGGAGAGAGAAATAGATTTTTAACAAGTTCTCCAATAGCTCTGTAATGGTGAACCTCGATTTATCTCGCCCATTGCATTTTACGGTGGGGATTAACTAGTTGTTAAGATGGTTGAGTACCATTAATCCATTTTTCCTTTGAGGAAAATCTCTCACACAATAAAATAAAAAATTATGCAGCAAATAGCTTACAAAGAAGCCATCAAATATAATCAGTCATTTTTAATAGACTACATAGGAGAATATAAACTAGATACTCATCACATAGAGGAAAAATAAACACATTAAGGAGGAATTTTTACCCTGGAAAACCAGTTTTGGATGGTGCTTAGTATTCTTTCTCTGCAAGTTTACAATGCTCTCTTCCTCCTTGGAAAAAAAATCCCTTTGAGTGTGAGCGAGAGTCAAGAAAAAGGGAGAGCTAGGGGATAAGGGAAGGCCAAAATCTATGGCTTTTCACTTCCCATTCTTTAGCCTTATATCCTTGTCATTTTGATTATTTTCTTTAACTTTTTCAGTTATATCATTATTTATCTTAACTTTAAACTTGCATTGTTTTACATGGCTTACATAATGTATTTTGATTCTCAATCTGTGTTGCAAGTATTGATTTTTATCCACTATTTACTTTGGATCCTTTTTGGATCACTATGGGATGATAAATTGGAAGGAATGGATGAGGTGGGAAGAACAATGTGGAAATCTCCAAAAATTCTAGGGATGGAAGGGGAACAAGTTGTTCATTGGTCCATGTACATAGACATGTTGAAATCTAATTTTATTTTCCTAAGGGAAGAGGATATGGATTCCATCTATTGGTCAAGAAACTCCCTAAATGGCCAATATAACGTTAAGCTGGGATACTTGTCCATAGTAGAAGAAGCCTTTGGGATATCAAAGTGATGGTGGTGGGAGGATATTTGGAAGCTATATTCTTCTCTAAAAGTCAAATTGGATTTTTGATTGGTGCTCCATCAAAAATTTCTTACATGTAATGTCAGGAGAAAACGAGGTTGGATCGAGCCAAGATGGTGCGTTCTATGTAAATTAGAGGAGGAAACTACAACCCATATGTTTCTTCTTTGTTAATATGAAAGGAAGGTTTGGACATTGGTCATTTCCCTTCTTAATGGCAAGGAGCATGTCTTGAATGATAACCTAGAAGAATGGTATTTCAATTGGAAAAAATCGCAGTTGGCAGGTGTATTCAGTTCATCTCTTGGTATGTTCATTTTTTTCATATGGTGGGATATAAATTTAGTGATATTTCAGGACAAGTTCATTTCAAATGAGGGGATGGTTGGACTAATTTTCAATATGTCCTCATTATTTAGAAGTTTAGCCAAGGTCACTCACCCCTCTATGGGGTTGGGGTGGTAATTTATATTTCCAGAGAGCATTTCTTCAAGATTCGTTATGCTTTGGGTAAAGGATCTAATATGAAGGTAGAACTCATGACATTATGAACATTGTTGTTTTATGCAAATTTGTTGAAGCTAATGAAATTTCAAGGGTTTGGAGACTCTAAAATTCTAATCGACTGGGGAAACAACAAGATCCAAATTTTGGTGGTTAAACTGCAGTTGCTCCTAAACAACATTAAGTCCACCATGAATGAGTTTGATTGGTATTATTTTGTGCACATAGATAGGTAAATCAACTCTCAGGAGGACGATTTATCAAAAGAGGCACTACTACTGGATGTTGTTTCTTTCATAGCTCAAGAATTTTACGATGGATTTGTGTAATGAAAAATATTTTTTATTGTAGTTTCTAGATGGTTATGAATGAGGGAGGTTTCCTCTGTGTTTTTTAATAGAACAGTTGTTTTCTTTTTGATATGTACAGATATATGTTGTCATGATGAATATGTAGAAAAGTCTCTATAGGAGAAGAAACAGAAGGTAGGATGAAGACACTGGCATTTATGTCATTGGGTTATTTTTCGCTTGAAAATGCTCAGTCCCAAGAGGGACAAAAACATGTATACTCATTTTCAATGAATATAAGTTTTTTTTTTCTTTCTGAAAATATTNCATTTATGTCACTGGGTTATTTTTCGCTTGAAAATGCTCAGTCCCAAGAGGGACAAAAACATGTATACTCATTTTCAATGAATATAAGTTTTTTTTTTCTTTCTGAAAAGATTAAGTATTATTTATTTTATATATAATACTAAATAGGTTAATAAGTTATAAAATATAATCTATATTTTGAAAATATATGATTTTCAATTTTTTGATAGCTTGTTAATTGTGTTATAGTATTATATATTAAGTTTTATTTATTTTAGCTATACATAAAATCCTAGTTGCATGGAAATCACTATCGATATGGAAAATTATTTGCATTGTTTCTACATTTTTTGGAGCTTGGAAACGGGTACAAAATGTCCCCAATTGGATGGGAATAGCTATGAGAACTTGAAAGCTTCAATGTCAAGGAAATGGGAGCTTGGGAATGAATTTATAGTATAGGGACCTTGTCTGACAAGAAGCTCCCATAGGATCCCAAGCTTGTTGGCCCAAAAATTTTCTATCCTTGGCATTTTTTCTGATTGTTTCTGTGATAATCTCATGATGCCCCCCCCCCCCCAAAAAAAAAGGAAAAAAAAAGAAAGATGAAACAATTTTAAAAACCCTAATTTATACCTATAAAATAACTACCCCATCATGAAGAATATACATTGTTCGACATCATGTTTCATTATGATTCGTTGTGTGAGTGAGAAATGTTGTGAGTTTTGTGTGATGAGTGAGGTTTGAGGCACAGTGAGGTGTCATAGGTGAGTGTGGTGCATCGTGAGTAGTGCATTGTGAGAAATGATGTGAGGCATCTTGCCACCATTTGGTCAACTCAACATTGTGAGTAATAGTGTGATAATTCATGACTAGCTACCAACATTTGTCATTTTCTCAAACTGATATTTTCCAGGTATGTTTGTCCACCAAAATGTGTTGTGTGATTCCTTGTAGTGTTGTAAGTTCTACTATGTGGTTTCTTAAATTATGTTATGTAGTTTTACTATTTTAATTTCCTATGAGGTCTGTTAAATCCTAATAGTAATAGTTTATGACATGACATGTTTGAAGTTTCTTTCTAAGATATAGTTATAGAGATCAATCGTTGGATTTTTCTACTTGTAACTTGTTGAACAATTGAATATACTAATTTAGTAAAGTATAATATACAAAAGTATATAATATATTTCAATTCCATTAGATAGTAGGAGGAAGGGCTTGAATTGGACTCCAATTTTATCGAAACAAAATTTAAATATTAAAATTTGAGGCATTTCTAGGAGACAAAATAGTTCAAGAATGACCTACATTTTGATTGAAATAAATACTAGATATTAGACATTGTCATGAGGCAGAACATTCCAGTATTGGAATTATATTATAGTTCTTCATTTTGAGTTTAGACAAATATGTGTGGGGTTTGTTCATATACCATGTATGAAATGTGGACATTGGTAAGTAGTACCTTCAAGCAGATTTAAAAGTAAAATATGGTATGTATCAACACACCATAGAGTGTAGTCTTGTAGCTTGTATGTATCATTATCTAGAGACATTGTAGTTAATATATTTTATATATATATATATTTAATATATAATATTTTCTCTCCCAACATGATGTTTCCTGCAAATTTGGGTGAAACTTTTAACCATTCTAGACACTTGTATCCACGTTCCCAACATTCTTGCATTCCATAAATTCCCAACATATAAAATATAGTAATTTTTATTTATTGTATATACAATATATAATTATATATGATAAGTTTTTTTTAATCTAATCTACTTATATATTGATATCATACAAAAATTGTTACATTCATGGTTGTCTGAGGCCTGCAAAAACAAAAACCAAACCTTGGACAACATTCAACTAGAAAACAAATACTGTCTAAGAAAATCCATATACCTTTGTTATAACCCAAGGCCATATTTAGAGAAAACTAAGACTAAAAAAGGAAAAATATAGACAAGGAAAAACTTGAGCTAATATTACAAAGCAACATGGTTAACTAGGAGATGTTTTGGTTGGGAATTTTGTATCCCTTAGCCTTACCCTTTGTATCTTCTCTGAGTTCATCTTCACATTAATTGGGTTAGAGATATTTCTTAGGGATCTCGAAGTGCCTACCACCTCCAATGTTTCCTTTTCATTGGCAAGATCTCAATCTATCACCTTGAAGTTAATCCAAAAATCCACCATGCACAGGACAATAAATTTTGTTTCCAATCATATGATCATGTTCAAATATTCCACCTTGTTGTCCTCCTTTTCCTCTATAGAAAGTGTAATGAGAGTTTTGGCAAGAGAATAAAATTCCATTACTCTGGAAACTTTGGTATCTCTTGATCTTGAGAACCTGGATTTTGATACCTATTCTTGGAAATATTTATTGATCTAGTGCTTTGGATTATGTGACCATTTTTGTAGAGCCTGATTCACTAATTCCTCCATCCTTTGCTAAGTTGTGAGCTACTATAATTAAAAATGTGCCTGGCACGATCCGCAACCCTCTCTTACCATATACAGTGAGACCAAAGGTTGGCCTCTTGGACTGAGGAGGCTTGTTTGTGCCTCTCCTCTTGGCCCTGTGACCATTGGATTATGGAATTTCTTAGCCATGTTGTCTTCCACAGTAACCTCAAAGGAGTGAATGCAAGAGGAAGGTGAATCCATAGGGAGAATGTCCCTACCACCCCTATGCTTATGACCACTGGAAAAGACTTCCAACTGAAGCTAGGCCACCTTAAGGGAGAGAAAATTTTCTACAAAACTTGGGCTAGGACAATGATAGAACCAAGGAGAGGAAAGGGGAGTCGAAATTGATCTTGAAACAAAAATCCCATAGCTATGATTGAAATACAACCACCACTCAAGAAACGAATTGGCATTGGAAATAAAAACCAACAACAATGATCCAAGATCCCCAGAATGTCACGGAGAAGCCACACCTACAGAGATAAAAACCAAGAAAAGTTTGAGACAAAAATACCAATAGAGGAGCCTAAGAAAAACTACCTTGAAAGAAATGTTGAGGCTGACTGTTGAGGGTCCCAATTCTACCCCCAAGAGAGAGTTCTTTGACTGACCATTAATTCACTGCTTAAGAAAATCATTTCCACTAGGAGCCATGATCTCCCACTCACCCATCCTTACAACATCCATATATGTTAACCAAACATTGGTATCGACCATCATTTGAGGTATAATATTGGAGTTGAGAAGACTAGCTAACCAGTTATGAGACTTCCTCCTGTACTCCCACTATGTATCTTGCTTGAGTATTCATTTCACTTGATAGAGCAAGGGAGTTTGCACTCCTCCCACTTCCTCATATCTATGCACCTGTTGAAGCTGCACCTCAGCACCTGTCACTAGTTCATCATGATAATGTAGAGTGATGCTTTGAGTCACCACATTTATAGTTAATGCCCGACCCATTACCACCCTATCAAGGAGGATCATATATGATAAGTTAATATGTTATAAAATATAATTTATATTTTGAAAATATGTGTAAATTTAATAGCAAATTTCATTGGAAATTTTGAATTTGAATTGAATTTCATCATTACTCAAACTGAAACCTCAACTATGTGATTCAAGTTATAGATTCTAAATGAACCTATATCTTATACTATATGCAAGATCCATGGTTAAATATAATTGCATAAAATCATTAAAGAGATTAAGAAAGCAATTATATATCTATGATAGAATCCAAATGAGCAATGAGGTTTAGATGGTCCACCTCCAACTATCTATGGTAGAATCCAAATAAGATATGAGGCTTTAGATGGTTCATCTCCAACTATCTATGATAGAAACCAAATAAGCAATGAGGCTTTAGATGGTCCAACTTCAACTATCTATGATAGAATCCAAATAAGCAATGAGGATTTACATGGTTGGAGCTCCAATTATCTATGATAGAATCCAAATAAGCAATGAGGCTTTAGATGGTCTAGCTCCAACTATTTATGATAGAAACCAAATAAGAAATGAGGCTTTAGATGGTCTAGCTCCAACTATTTATGATAGAATCCAAATAAGCAATGAGGCTTTACATGGTCCAGCTCCAACAAGCTCCAATTATCTATGATAGAATCCAAATAAGTAATGAGGCCTTACATGGTTCAACATGATCCCACAATAAGTAGTGAACTTTATCCCTCAATAAGTCAGTGAACACTTGTAGGCTTGAAATTTATGATTGTTTATATTTTCTTATAAGTCAAATTTTAAAAAATTGAACAATTACATTATAGTCATGGTTGAATTTGCTACTCTATCATATGTGTTTATATTTTTATAATTATAATAAACCCTATTCCTATTTATGTAGTTACGCCGAAAGCCTCCAAAATCAATGAGTCGGATCTATTGTTGATAACTTCCTTGCATTTATGAATGCATCACTTAACATGTTTACTTTTTAACATTTACCTAATCATATTAAGAAATTACTATAACATCATATGATTACCACATTTAAATAATTAACCTTTGAGATTACCATGTTTAGCAGACACTCCTTCAACTTCATTCTTGGAAATTACACTTATTAAACAAGCCATGTTTGCATGCTATCACAGATTTGCTATCACAGAGTTAGCGGTTGTGCTAGTTATGTGATTTGGTATCATATTATATTCATAATTTTTTTAAAATTTGTTTCAATAATTAATAATAATTTTTTAAAAATAATAATTAAATAAATTATATTATTAATTTACTAATAAATATATTAATATAAATTATAATTTTAAATTTAATAATTTAAATTATAAATTCTTATTTAAAAAATAAAATAAAAATAAATACATTAATTTATCTTTAACACTATTATTTAACGAAATAAATAAATTAATTAAATATTGTAATTCATTTATCCCATAGATAAATGATTTTAAAAACATAAATTAAAACACAGTGTTCCACGGGGACGCGTCCCCCAGGGCGGGGGACGCAGGGGACGCGTTCCCCACGTCCCCGGGACGGGGGACTCCAGGGGGACGTTTCCCTAAAACCAAAGTATGAAGTTGGAGTTGTAAGGTGTTTTGGTGTGCAGCTGAGGGTAGTAATTAATGGTAATTAATTAAGTAAAAGTGACATTCTCCTTTATCTTTCATTTTCATCCTTTTACTTAAATTTTTAACATTACCATTAATTGTTTTAGGATGTTTGAGAGTGGTTCCAACCTCA
>JZKD02S2141217.1:374046-387024 GCA_000966675.3 Picea glauca
CTGGGAGGGTAGAAAAGACTATGAAATTCCCCTAGTAGAACGGGGAAGTTCTAGCTATTCTTAGTAGCTTCAATGTCCTATGCGTCGATATCCGTGGTTGAGTTCCATCTGTTCTTACTGAATAAGCAGAGGCTAACGTCCGAACTGTGCGGGTGGTTACTTCCATCTTTGGTTGTACTTCTATGAGCACGTCCGTTTGTTTTTCTTATATCTGACCTACGTGGTGCATAACGTCTATTCCAGTACCTAGTGGCCGGGAGTTTATATAGTCTCTTTGGCTATCATGAACCTATTGTCTTAGGCAAATGAAATATATTCGTTCAGGCTGGTGGAAATGCTTAAGGTAATCTAATATAACCTCGCAGCTCTTATGGAGAACCATGTTTTGTCCGTGGTTTTAATCCCTAACGTGGGAGTTACTAGTTCCCTCGGCATTGCTACGGGGTCTATTATAGGCGATTGGTAATGGGGCACTCTCAGGGAGAAAAATTTCAAAAATCTACGCTCTCTTGGGAAAAGACAATTTTTTATACATTTCAGTTAGGATCTTAATGGTAAAAGGAGAGAAGAATTCAGCTCATTCGGCTCTGGTTATTTGCAACATCTGGTCAATGGCTTTGTGTGTGATAGTGAATAGGGTCTCTCCAGAGGATGAAACAATGGCTCTCTGATCGAGAAGGTAATGAGCCTGGCACTTCAGGGAGAATTCGGGGAAATGATGAATTTGGGGAAACATGTATCATGGGAGATTGGACTCCCAGAGTCTGATCTCGTCACTTTGGTCTGAGAAAGTGCCTATGAACCACGAGTGTAGCTCATCAAAATTGAATTCGCATCTAGGTTCTAATATCAGGTAGTCTATTTTATCCAGAGGAATTCGCTCGAGGTCGACGGGAGATGGGAGGAATGTATTTTCCTCAACCTCTGAATGTTTATACTTTGGTGCCATCAATTCAACTGGTACCTGCAATTTGAAACAAAAAAGTTAGTTGGTTATTAGCTTTAGCTCGGTCACTGACAAGAAATGGTGGGGGATGAGAGCTTTGGTTTATTGAATATATGCAAACTGTGATAAAGGTGGAGATGGGATCAAATTGGGCGAACAGATATCCGTTGGGCGCGGGGGAAAAATCATCAGGCTTAACGGATATGTTTATCCGCATTTAAGGACCAATGGATATCTCGGGGATGAGGTGGAAATAAAAGGATGGGTGACGGATGTGAGAGAATGATGTGGAAAGTTGTGATTGGATGATAAGTGAACAGGATCTAACATGTGACGGGTGAGTGGAGGATAATATGCGAGCAGAGTGATGAGACATGACTCATAGGAGGTAGTAGTGGAGTGTGACATCAGGGGACGACGGGATAGTGGAGTGTGATGTCACAAGACAACGGTGGTAGTGGAATGTGATTTCACAAGACGACGGTGGTAGTGGAGTGTGATGTCACGAGACGACAGTGGTATGAGAAGTTGGTATGGCGATTTACTCAGAGGGGGTGGTAGGTGGTAATCGATTTAGAGCAAGGGGGGTCTGAGTTAATAGAATGGTGACACGTTATGATGGGGCCCGCCGGGAAATACCACCAACTCACCCCCCCCCCCCCCATTAAAGGTATAATGGTTAGGGGGTCCAATATTACTTGTCGGTCGTTGATCTGAGCATCGTTTGCTCAACCATAGATCTCAGCGCACTCTTTAATCATCGGGCGTGAATCATATTTCACTGCAAAAACTTAGGATAGCATGGATTTGTGGGTTTTTTGCATTATATTCTTTCATTCTGCCACGAAGGGGTTAGACCACAACCTTCTAACATAAAAATAATGAATCTCACCCAATATCATGCTTGTTTTATTGAAGGAAAACTAGCTAACCTATGTTCTAACCTATTTACCTAAGCCATTTAACCCAGATTAGATTGTTGGGCTAAAAATTACTCTATCCTGGGGCTATTTGATCAAGTTTAAACAGTTTGATCAAATTTGTTCACTAACTAACCTAGCTACTTGGCTAAGATTAAACAGTTTAGCCAAGCTTATTAACTAATCCTATCAGCATAAATTCAAAAAGACTTGGCCATGGTTGAACTGTATGGATCAAGTCATTATTATTGCATGGGACTTTATCCACTTTTTTTTATGCCCTCTTTTATTCTTTTTCTTTTCTTTCTTTTCTCTTTCCTTTTTCTTTTCTTTCTTTTTTTCTTTCTTTTGAAAATAATTTGCAAAATGAAATATTATTTACAACCAAATTACATCAAGAGTAAAAAATTTCCAGTCACCATTTGATCCTATGAAACATAGGGTTATAACAAGAGGAAGTATGTGTCCAAGGGTTTCCTAGATCATTCATGTGAGGTGACATAGATAATAATGCACAATTGGGTACAAGTCTTGCCTACGCCATGCGAGGTGGCTAGGTGTGAATAAGACTACTGGGAGAGGAGAAACATCACATCATAGTCGTGAGACTATGGCAGTAGTTGTGTATTATTGGACAACATGCTAGTAGTTGTGTGCTACTAGTTGATTGCTACATAGTCGTGGTGTACTACTATGGCAGTAGTTATGTTGGTTGTGTACCAATGGAAGGTAGTTGTGTACTACTTTGGCAGTGGTTATGTACCACTGAACAGTAGTTGTGTACTACTATGACAGTAGTTGTGTACTACTTTGGTAGTGGTTTTGTACTACTAGACAGTAGTTGTGTACTACTATGACACTAGTTGTGTACTACTTTGGCAGTGGTTGTGTACCACTAGAAAATAGTTGTGTACTACTATGGCATGGCAGCAGTTGTGTATTATTGGATGACATTGTAGTAGTTGTGTGATACTAGTTGATTTCCATATAGTCATGGAGACTACTAGATTGCTTGGAAGTAGTTGTGTGCTATTTATTGATTATAGCGTAGTCATAGAGACTGTGGTGAATGATTCGAGCTATCGATGGCATGGTAGTAGATTTTCACTACTAGTTGATTGTAGAGTATTTAGTGGACTATTGTATGAAGACACCATGGAAACATACCTCCCTAGCTAAGAGGGAGTGTTGATGTTTTGGTAATCGCGGGAGGTATTTTCTTCCTAGACAACCTTTCATAGATAAATAAAATATTAGGGAAGACAAATGAAAACCATTGAACAATGGAAGAACACCCTAGAAGAGACGTTGTCCCACGGAGAAGAATAAAGTAAATTTGGAACCTCCAAGAAGAAAAGTCGACCCACAGAGAAAATATAAAGGGGAAATAAAATTTCCCAAAGAAGAAGTCGGCCCAGCTAAAGTGACATGAAGACTATAAATAATGAGATGTCTTGCTCATTTGGACACACTCACTCACTCTCTCACTGAATAAGGAAGCACAATTCTAAGGAAAGGAAGAAGACATGGTTCTGAGGAATCTAAGGTTCTTGGTTATTCTTGGTGGTGGTTTTTTATTGTGCTCTCCCCCTCTAAAGAGGTGTGCTACTTATGTATAGTGTTGTTGTTGCAACTACCTCGTTTACTTTGTGCACTAGCTTTGTGCTAGGGTTCTTCATTATTTGTTTCCTCTTTAGAGTTGGTTCATGGTTGGATTATTTGGATGGAATCTATATAAGAAAGGTTCCCCCATTTGGGGTTTTCCCGAGATAAATTCTTTTGTTCTCTTGTTCGTGTTTATGATGCTTATATTTCAGTACATGATATACCGTTAAAGTAAAAGAAGATCTAAGAACATAGGTAACTCTACTACTCTGTAAATAAAGAAAATCTAATAGGATTAAGGTAATTATACCACCACTTAGATTAGGGTTCAAGGTAAACACAAGGTGGTTAAGTAAAGCAATTTCAAATTTGTGTGTGAGGTGTTTTAAGGCAATGAGTGATGATTACCAACTCTAACAAGTCAAATAAATTCCCCGAAAAACTACAAATCAAAAGAAAATCTACGGTTGTCATAAAACTTGTAAATAAAGATGAATACTTTAGCAATATGACAAGTTAAGACAATAGAAGTATAACAGTCCTAAAAGAAACAAAATGAAATGAAAAGGGGATGAAATGAAAGATAAGACTAACACATTAGGTAGCCAATACTTGTTTGAAACATAAAATTGCATGAAAGAACTTCAAAAACATGAAAGATGTCAAATCATAGTTGGTTGAAAACCATAATAATGATGTAATAAAGGGATGATTTAAAGTAAAAAATGCAACAAAATCATAGACATTAGGCTACAAATAGTTAAGAAATGAGGAGAAAATGCACGGTGCACAAATGTTGCACCTTGGATCATCTTGACTCAAATGTAAGATTGCTTCATTACCTTGGTTCAAAATTGTAGGAGAGCCTGGATATTTTTCTTCATACTTCATAATTTGATTTTTGTAATCTTCCCTCTTTGGAAATACCACGTTATCAACATCATCAATATCATCTTCTTGTGCAAAGGGAAGGATGGCTAAGTCTTGAGAAGTATCAGGATGAATATGGGAATCTATTAATTATTTACAAGTCTCATAAGGTTCATCACATATCTCTTTTCCTCCAAATCCATTCTCACTCCAATCATCTCTATTGATAGGATTTTCCACATGTTTTCTAGTTGCAGGATGGTTATATATAATAGCATAGCTCCCATATCCAATTGGGATGGTTGCATAGGATAATTCCATCTAGATAATACCACCCAAAGTTGTAGCCCATTTCCTAGACAATAGCATTCCCCAATCATCAGGCACAACAATGACTATAATATCCATTAAAAGAGAAACATCAAGATAAATAACAAGGCATACCTTAACGTCTTTAATCACACCACATACTTATATAGCTTTGGAATCAATTCCACAAACATTTCTATAAGGTCTTGTGATCTTCAAGACTAATTGATTCATGACCTTTAGAGACATCACATTGGAAAAATCCCTAGAATCAAGCATACAATTGTGAAGTAATAAATCATTTACTACCAAAGAGATGAAAAATGGTGTGTGTTCCTCACTTCAGTCATAATGCATGACTTGTAATAGTACAAGAGGATCCTTAGACTTGGATTGGATACTTAAGAATATATTCTCCTTATCCCTTAAGGAATGAATGTTCATTATTTCAATATTCAACTCTATATCATCAATCTTGGGCAAGTTGGTTGAGGAGTATTAGTATCCAATGGTAAAGGGTTATCTATGGAGGTTTGGGATCACTAGGAGAGGTTTCAAGAGCTTTCTTTATTCTAGAATAATTCAAGTATTCTCTTTGTCTAATCCTTTCTCTATATTCCTCATCCATTTGATTTAGAATTTCTAACCTAACCTTCCTAACAGTCTCTCATTTACTTTTCTCAAGCTACTCCAAGGTGACATTGTAGTACTCTTAGAATGATATGGTTTAAATGGGATCCAATGTATCAATAAAATTCATGTGTTCATAATTATTGGGGTCTTCATTATTACCATTATTATGAAGTCTATGGAATTCATATTCCCAATGAGAAACACCACAACGAAAACACCAAGGACCATCTTCTTGATTAATCACATTAGTAGGCACTATGTTGTTAGGGACTCTTTGCTCGTTAGGAGGTTTGGGATTCCATCCTTAGTTTCCTCTTTGTTGTTTATTACCATTGTATTGATGTCTAGGAGGAAAATTTTGTTGTTGATCTCTCTCTAGGTTAGTCATTTTATGTTGATATTTTACTTATGCGGCTAGCAGTTATAGTTATTCTTTATTATTACAATCATTTAGCACATTAACTGCATATATAATATCACTAAAAGAGAGGCAATCACAGAAACAAGAGAGACACAAATATTATCCTGGGAAACCCTCTAGGGGAAGAAAACCCATCAAACTTCCTCAATATAGATTAGCCAACCAAGAAAAATGCTTCTCTCCAAGAGAGAACTAACAAGGCAGAAGATCCTCCTCTACTCCCTCACTAGGAAAGAGTAACACACCACTTGACCATGATGAATCCAAGAGATAGACCATAAACCCTCCTTGACGTCACACCTAGTGAAGTAGCTTCTCATCCAAGACTTGCGCACTTTTCCTCTTGTTGCAGAGAAATGAGTGAGTGAATAAGTGAGTTACTAGCCTCCCTTATAAATAGTAGTTTGGCCTCCCTAAATTAGGTTTGGGCCGACCTGACACTTTACCCTTTTAATTTACATTTAATTGTCAAGGCACAATAGGGACGAATTTTACAAAGGCATAATAGGGTCGTCTTAATAAATATAATATAATAACATTATTTAGGGTTTGTCTTGGTCAAATACAATAAGAATATATTCCAAAGCTACTCAATCTTCAACACTCCCTCTTAGCAAGGAAGGTATTCTTCTTGTCACGAGAATCATCATTGCTTCTATTCTTTTGCATACTTGGTCATTTTCTTGTTGTCAATCACGGATCTATATATCATAGGAAGTTCTGCACTTTCAATGGAATAGCATACCATCCCGCATTGGGGTTACCAACATGCGCTAGGGTAGCATACTAGCCTATGTTGGGGTTACCAACCTACAATGGGGTAGTGTACCAGACTGCATTGGGGTTACCAACCTACGTTGGGGTAGCATACAATCCTACGTTGGCATTACCAACCTGCACTGGGGTAGCGTACCATCCTATGTTGGGGTTATCAACCTGCACTGGGGTATCATACCAGCCTATGTTGGGATTACCCAACCTACGTTGGGGTAGCGTACCAACCTGCACTAGGGTGGTGTACCAGCCTACGTTGGGGTTACCAACCTGCGTTGGGGTAGCGTACCATCCTGTGTTGGGGTTACCAACCTGTACTGGGATATCTTTCCTTTACTGAGGATCTCATCACTTCACTCTATTGGGTAACACATCACTTCCCACTATTGGGGAACACATAACTTCCTACTACCTGTTCGTCGGTGGTGATATACTAGATCTTTACTGCTCCCTTATGTATCATATCTCATATATAATAGTACTTTATCTCGATATGATTGGACTTGTCATGACACACTAGGTTCATTGACAACTTTATGCAACTATGGTTGTCACAAAAGATAAAGGTTTCCTCCAACTCTAGATCAAACAATTATGTAATCAACTTATGAAGCCACACTGCTTCGCCACAACCTGACCATGCTGCTACATACTCTGCCTCTTCGGAACTGAGTGCCATATAGGTTTTCTTCCATGAGATCATAGCTGATCCCATACTAAAGCAACATCCGAATATACTTTTTAGGTATGTGACACTGCCTGCCCAATCTGAATCTGTGTGGACCTGCAATCTTATCTCACAATCTGAGATATATCTGGGTCCATAATCGATTGTACCCTTTAGGTACTTCATCACATGTTTTTCCATAATCATGTGAACATGTATTTCATCTCAAAACATATATATGTCCTTGTGTTCTATTTGAACCAAATTTTTCACATCACATTGTACCAAACTGGTACATTTGCTCAATTGCAATTCAATCTACACAATCATGTGCTAGCTCTTTGTGCTTTCTGCAAAGAATTATCTGTCTCATTGCCTAAGAGTATGTCCTCTACTCTCTCTACAATTGTTCCTTCTGGAACTGGGACTCTACACCTGTAGATTCTCTTTCTGAAGATGAGAATGACTGCACCATTCTCACTATAGTTGTTGAACTCTGGGAGTAACTCCTCTACTCTATCACAGCAACAACTTCATCTGAAACTGAGAGCGGCTCAATAACTGAAATTGAGGGTAGATTATATTCTTTCTTTAGGTTTAACACAATCTTCTATTGTGGTCATGTCTCCATGGCCCGACTCATGTATTGCAGCAACTGTCACTAGAGATAACTCAATCTAAAATACATGGGTTGTCATACATGCTCCCTCTGAATCTCATATTGTGTCGGCTTATTTTAATGAATCGTGTTTGTTCTATGTATACATATTTTGATTACTGGAGCAAGTGTCTCATCATAGTCTTCTCCCTCTCACTGGGAGAATCCTCTGGACACAAATCAGAATTTGTGCATCTCTATGAATGGTCATGGGGAGGTTTCTCCTCCTTACTGGATCATGAGGGATGACTCCCTCTGAAATATAGCTCCTTCTAAGTTGGTAATTGGTGGGGTCGCATGCCTCACCACTGGTGGAGCCAACTTCTTCTCATGATATGGCTAGTCAATGATATTTGGCTTTGCATCTTGCAAAGTGTCACGGGACCATGTTGGTCTCTTCCTAATTATTGCAATGGTTCTGGGTAGGCCCTTCTAGCTCTACTAACTTTTCTTGCTCCCTCTGAGCCTTGACTTATTTTATGTCTACAATAACCTCATAGTTTCTACAAGATATAGTTGGTGTTGAATACCAAGACTTAAGATGGAAAAATGAGTCAGAATTCAAACGAATTTTGCTTCATGTCAAGGTGGCTTCATTATCCATTGACCAAGTCTTGTTCTTTGGTAAACTACAAAACATTGTGAGTTCTATTCTAATGTGATTGTTTTACCATATACAATGTCACATCATTGTCACCCAACCATAGGAATTTACATATGCCACCCCCAAGAACAAAAACTATTTCTTGATTTTAAATGAGACTTTGTTGGATTCCCGTACCAGGGATAATGATCCAACAAGGTAAGATAGAAATGCATAAAATCTAATGTTAATAAACTTAAAACCGAAAATCAAATATGAAGGGTGTATACCTGGAGCGTGCATTTTTCAAACTGCTTACTTTGATCTATATGATGTTTGGATGAATGATGATACTTCTTCACAACTTGTACTTGACCCTAATGGTGCAACAATACTCCAGCTCTTTTACTTCCTAAAAATTAAATGTAGAAGGAAACAAGATATAGCTATCAATATCACTTGATATTAATCAAGTGCTTCAAAAGCGCTAAGTCCTATATCATAGAAGATATAGTTCATTTGGATTACCTTCTTTTTTTCTTTTCCGATCAAGTTCATATTCTTCTGCGAAATGGGCACGATACCTTTTAAACTTCCTGGTTTTATCTTGGTCTTTTGCTTGAGGACAATTTATTGCAATATGTCCCATCTTCTGGAAAATTAAGCATATGAAGCTTGAGAGATCTTTATGAGAATGTTGTCTTTTATGAGGCTTAGAAAATATTTTGTGAGAGTGAACTTCTTTCTTGTTCTTTCCTTTTGTTGTGTGAATTGTTAGTTCTTAGTCTTCATTGTTCTGTATATTTTCCTTTCTTGCCTCTAATCTAGCTTCTTCTTGAGTACAGTCTTCCCACAACCTGTTGAACTCTGGTAACTTTCTTCTAGAGTAGATTCCTTGGATGAAGGATTCCCAAGAATTTGGAAGACCATTTAATATGGTCATCGTTATCTCAACTTCTTTGACTGAGTCTCCAATAGCTTCAAGTTATTTAATCTAGGAAACTCTTGTGAAGTAGGATTGTATGGTTTCTGAATTTTTCATCTTTACATTCTTGAGTTGTTTCCTCAAGTTCATTTTCCAATTGATGTTCTTGCCTTCAAATAGACGAGATAAGGCATCCATCACTTGATTTGGGGTTTTTAATGTTGAAACATGAGGAATCAAATGGTTCTTGGTGGAATCAACAATGATCCTCTTTGCTTTTGTCAGATCCTTCTTATATTTGGATTTGGCCTCATCTCCCTCTGGCTCTTCAATATCTTGTTCAACAAAACTTGCAAGGTCATTCTCTTCTAGAATGAGCATTACTCTATACTTCCATGATCATAAGTCATCGACTCCTTCAAGATTCTCATCAATCTTGGTACTGGTATTCATCATGCCCAAAACAAGTAAAAATAACAAATATATTTTCAAGATGAGGATCTTAGACCTTACCAAAGATATTTCTAAGTCAAAGATGAAATCTGTCACAAAATCTGTAGCAACTACAACCAGACCTAGGGTTTATGAGGAAACCCTAATTTTTCAACCTTCAACTTTCAAATTTCTGATCCAAGGACTAGATGTGCCCTCCTAGGGTGAGCTCTTAGGTGTGGATTCTTTCTCCAACGTCCTCCTTAAATAGGGAAAATGCCACACTTAGGGCTTATGTGAAAACCCTAATTCTACAGCAATTGCAACACTGAAAACTGAATTTTGGAGAGGGGGCCTTGAGGCTAGCCACTTTTTTATAGACTTCGATTTGGTCTCTTTTAGACCTGCTCTGATACCATGTTGATATTTTACTTATGCAGCTAGAAGTTACAGTTATTCTTTATTATTGCAATCATTTAGCACATTAACTACATATATAAGATCACTAAAAGAGAGGCAATCACAAAAACAAGAGAGATACAAAGATTATCCTGGGAAACCCTCTAGGGGAATAAAAGTCATAAAACTTCCTCAATATATATTATCCAACCAAGAACAATGCTTCTCTCCAAGAGAAAACTAGCAAGGCAGAAGATCCTCCTCTACTCCCTCACTAGGAAAGAGTAGCGCATCACTTGACCAAGATGAATCCAAGAGATAGACAATAAACCCTCCTTGACATCACACATAGTTGTTGTCTCTTCTCCTCTAAGACTTGTGCACTTTTCCTCTTGTTGTAGACCTGTGAGTGAGTGAACAAGTGATGTGCTAGCCTCCCTTATAAATAGTATCTCGACCTCCCTAAATTAGGTCTGGGCTGACCTATCACTTTACCCTTTTAATTTATATTTAATTGTCAAGGCACAATAGGGCCGACTTTTACAAAGGCACAATAGGGTTGTCTTAATAAATATAATATAATAACATTATTTAGGATTTTTCTTGGTCAAATACAATAAGAATATCTTTTGAAGCTACTCAATATTCAACATTTTATTCATAATGAGACTTTGATTTTGCAAAACTTCAGTTGTTATTTTCCCATGTTTTTATACCAAGAGTGTTACAGAGTCTTGGGTAGGTTCAACATTATTCATAATCTTAGGCTTGGTCTTAACTTTAGCAAGAGGGACATGAAAAGGTTCTACCTTATAAGAATCCAAGAGGTTTTCCTCAATCTTAGTAACTTGCTCTTGTGCTTCTAAAAGGGTCTTTGTTGACTTGTCCCTAATCATAAATCCAAATTTCCCCTCCAAGGCATTTATATATTGGAGAAGGACGACACCTTCCTTTAGACTAATATCATTAGGAAATTGCTTAAGTAAATTCTAAAATCTTGTATCGAATTATTTTACTTATTCATTTTCCTTATTCTTCATTTAATTAATATGGACTAACAATAACCTACTATTCTTCTTTATGTCCCATATTTTCATAAAAGCGTCATGAAAATCTTGCCAAGTCTTAATACTTTTGTCAAGAATTTTATTATACCACTTTATTGGATTTTCAACTAGAGAGGCAGCAAAGAGTTTCATGACAACATCTTCATCATCATTATTAAGAGGGTGATTATGAAATCATGCATAAAAGGTATATATATGCTCTTCAACAATGATGACATTATTACCAGGAAATTTAGGCAACCATTTATCAAACTTATCATGCATAACATGAGGGTACCCTTGGATCTCGAACATATCTAAAGGCTTGAAGGCATTAGTAACCCATGGTTGAAAAGACATTGGAGATAAATGAAGTCTCCCACCAAATAAATACTTTACTACAAGGTAATTATGAGGAAATATTCTCTTATATACCTTGGTAGGATTAGAAAACATTATATTAGGTCCTTGATTAGTGTTTTCAACACTTGGGTTTTGTGGAGTTGTCAGATGATATTGCTAGAAAAGGTTCATCAAAATGTGCATAAGGTAGAGGTTTTATTCCCTCAATGGAGTCATCAAGTAAGCTATCTAAGTAAGGCTTTGATGCAATCTCACCCGAAGAGTGTTGAAGCATAGACTTCAAATTTTGAGAAAGAATGACTCAATTCTCCCCAGAAACGACACCAAAATGTTATCACCCAATATAGCACTTGTGAAAAGCCTTAACAAGATGCTTGAATAGTGTAACATATGGAATTACTTGCCACTATCACCTTAGAAAATACTTGACTCATTTTAGTGAATAATTGGAATCCAACACAAGGGATGCTTCCTATAGCAAGATTGAATCAAGTCTATGACCTCCTATCTTGGTTACTCAATTATACCACCACTTAGATCAGGGTTCAAGGTAAACACAAGGTGGTTAATTAAATCAATTCTACTTTTCTATGTGAGGTGCTTCAAGGAAATGAGTGAAAATTACCAAGTCCAACAAGTCAAATAAATGCCCTAAAACACTACAAATCAAAAGAAAAGTTATGGTTGTCAGAAAACTTGTAAATAAATATGACTACTTTAGCAATGTGACAAGTTATGATAGCAAAAATATAACATTATTAAAACCTATTAGATATATAAGGCTTACCCATGTAATAAAGTTACCTTAGTGACTTTAGTTTAAAAGATTATGGTTTTTGTCTTTTAGGTTTTTCATCTCCTAGGGTTAGGGTTTTGTTCTCTCAAGATATTCATAAGAGTGAGGACCCTTATTGTAATATTGTACCGTTAAATAATAATATCTTTGTACTGTTAAATAATAATATCGTTCACTATTTATGGAGATCATGTTTTCGGTATTGTAGCTGTTATCACTGGAATTTTGTCTGCACATGGTTACAAGAAATCAGCATCGTCAACCAGTAATGAAGTCATTCATGAACCTGAATTAATACCACAGCATTCAAAAAGGTCAAAAAACTATACAAAGTAGTGATAAATTGAAGAGCGCTTTGCAGACATTGGGCGCGCGCACACATGCGCGGAACAAGAACGTAGAAATCGCGCATATGCACACGATGCGCGACCGTTAGCACAAAAAGCCGCGCACCTACTAAAGGGTGCATTTATGAAAGTGGTCGGCCTCCCAACCACTTATGGTTCAGCTCCCAAGCCGATTTGACCCTCAAATATGGGCTGGATCCGACTGGTGGGCTAGTCAAAGACCTAATAATGCCCTAAATGGCCTCTTTTCACACTACAAAGCAGTTACACAATAACCCAATGCA
>JZKD02S2141217.1:471508-487087 GCA_000966675.3 Picea glauca
TAATCTAATATGCCCCAATTAAGGGGTAATGAGCCAACATTAGGGCTTAACAGAAGGTAGATCAAAATGTCTCCATACCAGAGGTTTGAAGATGAGATAAGGAAAATATGTTCATCCACGAATGAATCATCATGAAAAATTTCCTCATCCAGTCTAGGGAAGTTTGACATCAATTTAGAAAAAACTAGCGATTTCTTTGATTTTGCAAAAGAATCGAGATCAAATTCTTGTCGGATCACAATCCACTTATTGTATTTCCCCCCTATGATATGCTTGGTAAGGATGTATTGAAATGGATTGATATCCGCAGCTATGGTAGTTTTGCACAGTAAGATATAATATTGTAATCTCTGAACCACATGTACAGCGGCCAAGGCCATCTTCTCTACATGAGAGTATTTAAGTTTAGGACCAATCAGGTTTCGACTAATATAGTAAAAAATCTGCTCATGGATCTCATCTTTGTCCTGAACCAGTACCATACCAATCGTCCCTTTGTATGCAAAAATATAAAGAAAATAGTCTCTACTATAGTTTGGGAGCTTCATCAGAGATGTCGATACCAAATATTCCTTAAGAGCATCGAAGGATTCTTGGGATCTCTCATCCCATGTGAATGGAGTGTCCTTCTTCAAAATATGCATGAAACCTTTAGTTAAATTGGGATAGCTCACTATGAAACGACATAGGGATTTAGCCTTCCCCTGTAAAACTTGAATTTGTTGAATGTTTTGCAAGGGAGGCAACCAAAGTATTGCCTCAACCTTCATAGGATCCACCATGATACCATGCTCAGACACTATGAATCTTAAAAGATGACCAAACCTAATGCAGAAGATGCACTTGTGAGGGTTCAATCGAATGCAATAATAACATCTCTCAAATACTAATCGAATGTGATTTGAGTGATCTACACTCTTGCAAGAGTGAGAAATGATATAATATAGGTAAGCTTTGACGATATTCTTAAGATCGTGAAATGAAAAGGTCGTGGCACGTTGGAAGGTCGTTACAACATTTTTAAGACCGAATGGAATTTTTCAGTATGAAAAGGTACCACAAGGAAAAAATAAACATCATGTTGTCTTGATCCTCGGGTTTGATCTGAATTTGATTATACCCTGAAAATTTGTCCATAAAGGAAAAGACTTTGCTTCACACACACTCATCAAGAATCTGGTCAATAAAAGGAGTGGGGAAGTTATCTTCAAGACAAACCTTGTTCAGGTCCCTAAAATCCATACACACATGAATGGTTCCTTTCTTTTTATCTATGGGAATGGGGTTGGACACCCATTCTGTCAAGGGAACCGAGTATATGAAACCATCATTGAGTATCTTCTCTACTTCTTCCTTAACAGCGGGGGCCTTCCTAGGATTAACAACTCTAAAACACTATCGAACAGGTTTAACATTATGATAGGTTTTAATTTAATGTTTGACAATTCTAGGGTCGATCCTTGGCATCTCTTCATATAACCAAGCGAATACATCTTAGAATTATTTGAAGAGATTAGTGTAGATATAAATTTCTTCAAGCGAACAATCGACACCAATATATATGTTCTCGATTTTACCAAGGGTACGAGAGATGTTGATCGTGACGGTAGGAGAAATATTATCCATGTTTCCTTCGACATAAATACCATGCGTATCTAATGGAACCACTGCATGACCGACCATCTCACTCAAGGTAGATCTAAATTCATCTTGTTCAATCCTAACAAGATCCGGGAGAAAATAAGATCGATGATGCATATCATCCCAAGGCCTATCAGGACCAGACATGGCATCTAAGATGGCTTCATTCGAAGGTAAAGTATCATCGAGGAAATCATCTAAACAAGATGTTTTAGTAGACCATATGGGCTCAAAAACTGGATCCACCTCGTCGATCCATGAGGAGGAAGGATCTGGGTTAGCAGTAGCGTCTAGAACATTCTGATATGCAACTTTTGTTGTTGACAATGGCATTTCCATTCGAATGTGTTATTGTCCTTCATATGACATAGTCGGGGAGGGTAGGGTCCAAGGATCATTGAAATGTGAAGTATAGAATGGAAAGGACCACGTCGATGACGAAGACTCATTGGAAATGGCATGAATAAGGTGAATTGGTACCATGAAATAAAAAATACCCATCAAGGAGGAATGCATTCCGACACCAATATCCTTCGTTTCCTGCTGAGAATTATCAATCACCGGGACCGAAGGTCCAACTGATGCACTAGGACTAGCATGTGCAAAGGACATCTGATCAATTTTCACTATCTTCCCTTCGTGAGGAAGACATAAAGTGTGAAAAACTGATGACACAATGACTATCATGGCATAAGTCCAATTACGCCCTAGTAGTAAATTGTATTCTTGAGGTGCATCAACCACCTCAACGTCGACCTCCAAAGTCTGTCCACCTAACTAGATCGAGAAACTGGGAAGGATATTGTGGAGTCGAAAAGAACGCCCATCAAATTTAGTCAACATAGTCATGGATTGAGATAGGATCGGAGAGCCAATGGATTTCCAATAGGCTAGGTACATCACACATGTCACATCACCTTCATCAATTACAGTATGTTTGATGGTAATTTTCATGTACTCCACATGGATTTGAAAGGCCACATGGTAAGGTAAGTGAGGCTTAACATATGCGACACAAAACTTCATAACCTTTGAGACACACGGGTTTAGAGATCCTAATGAAGATAACAAGTTGTTCCTATGTGAAGGTCACGTCTAGAGTGCCTCCAAAGCCGACATCACGCATGGGGTTTGGCCTAAATCTCTGACAATTGAATAAATTTGGACAGCTCTGGCATTAGGATTGTGGGAAGAGTGCTTAAGTACTCCTTTCGGAATACGAGGAAGAGGTTTTTTACTTTCTATCTACAAGGGTGTTTCTGGGAGAGGAGGAATCTTTGGACCTAAAACAGTTTGTGAAGAATCGTAATTGTGAGATCGAGTGGTTACATCAATCTGAGACTTAACCATATTGATGCATAGATGTCCACCTTCATGTGTCGAGGTGTTTTGACTCCCACTCGATGCATTTCCAGTGTTGGAGGTCCCCGAGGCCATATGTTGATTATGTGAAAATGGGTTTGTCAGCACAGCGGGAAGCTGTGATAAGAGCCTTGAGGATTCCTCGATTTTATGGCACAAGTGGGTAAGGTTATCATATTTACAAATTTTACAAGGAAACTTCACCTTTCGGTTTTCTTTATTTCCCTCACCATCATTATTATTTGATTTATCATTATAATTGTCATCTTTGGATTTATTATTATTACTTTTCCCACCCTTACGATTATTACCTCGCCCTTTCTTCACATTCCCTCATGGTTGTTGGTTACCATTTAGGTTTGACGACCACTATAGAGAATGCACATTTGTCAACTAGGTGGTCATGGAGGACGAAGCCAAATATTTTCCTGCTACAGGCTAGCTTAGAGACAAATATTTCAACTGGTTCATCACAAAGTCTGAAGTATTTGCGTTTGTGGAGCCTATGATGCCAGGGATTTTTTCTAGGATCATAGTTTGATTGTGGTGCATCGGGGAGAATTTCATAAAGCATCCCATATTGAGCATATATAAGGTCCAATTGTTGGGATTTGAAGATGGCTTCCTCCTCAAATGTTACTACGGATGTAGAAACATCCTTTGAAATATAAGACAACAAATACTTAAGGAACCATTCCAACAAAAACTATGGAGGAATGTAGGCTTTAATCAACCTCTTTCATCTGTGTCATTGTTGGATATGATCGGAGATATGTGTGGATTTATATTGGCAAAGGGTCGAAAAAATTTATAGGTCGGCATCGTAACAAACTAGTAATTGGAAGTGATTGAAAGTTCCATAGGTTCCCCCATGTAGCTCAATGTACCACTTCGTGGCAACCACCGTGAGGGTGCATTGAAATAGCCTCAAATGAATCAAATAGTCATTTAGGGAGTTAGATGAGCACCAAAGATGAAAATTTGTCACATGATCACCCAGGTCCTCACCAGTCTTGCCTTCGAATTTTGAAATGTCCATAGGAATCTTGGTGGGGACGGGGGGCTAGGACAGATCATGACGCACAGGGCCAACAATTAACTTTGAAAAATCTGGCACATTTAGCATGGCCATAAAATGGATTAAAGGTCGCGGCATATGATCCCATGCTTCCGAGAAATATTGGGGTTGAGAGATTGCAGACCATCCTCCTCCAAACTGATTCATGAAATGTTGTAAGGGCACCATACCCACGGAAGAAAATGACAAGGTTTATATATGTTTCCCCTAGATGAAGGAACTTCATGTTGGGGGTTTCCCATACTATGAAACTAACTCTCTCTAGATGGAACACTAGAGGACATAGAGGGGTTCACCATAATAAATGTGTTCATGGTAATTGGCATGGAGGAAGAGGGAATGACGGATGAAATATAGGAAGTAAATAGACCGCCCATTTGAGCACTCCATCCCAGAGCACTGAAGTGAGGATTAGGTTCGAAGGAAGGAGGATTCCAACCTCCAACCATAGGAATCACTTGGAGAATATTACCTCCACCAAAAGATAAAGTAATATAAGGAGGCATCATGCCCCCAGACCCAAAACTACGATTCATATTAGCCATTGAAACAGAGGATGAGAGTTGCAACATTACATCTGACATACCAAAAGAAAAAGGATTAGAGGCTAAAGGTATTGACTGAGCATCATGATTCGACATATCGAAAATAAATCCAAAAGGATTCATTCCTGTGTGTCAAGTATATCTCACAGGTTGGGAGGCACTAGATGAGGGAGCTTATGGAACCCACACCGTTAAGGCTAAGGGAGTCGAGGGGACCCCACTAATCATAGAGGATAAGGGAGTTGAAGTACTTCCTGAGACATTTATATCTGGCTCAGTACTCATAGTAGGATAATCAAAATCCTAGGAGGTGGAGATATATGTACCACGCTTATTAAATATATGCCTTTTAAAAGGCGACTTCGGTAAAGGATCAAGACACGGTATTAACTTCAAAAGATGAAGAGACCAAAGAGGAGGTTGGTCTTGCTCCATGATGACTCAGAACTCAAGATATAATACAAAATACTAAGGCCAACTAATAATCAGAGAGCACACCAAAATAAAGCAAAAGGTCAATGCACACAAACATGATNTAATCTAATATGCCCCAATTAAGGGGTAATGAGCCAACATTAGGGCTTAACAGAAGGTAGATCAAAATGTCTCCATACCAGAGGTTTGAAGATGAGATAAGGAAAATATGTTCATCCACGAATGAATCATCATGAAAAATTTCCTCATCCAGTCTAGGGAAGTTTGACATCAATTTAGAAAAAACTAGCGATTTCTTTGATTTTGCAAAAGAATCGAGATCAAATTCTTGTCGGATCACAATCCACTTATTGTATTTCCCCCCTATGATATGCTTGGTAAGGATGTATTGAAATGGATTGATATCCGCAGCTATGGTAGTTTTGCACAGTAAGATATAATATTGTAATCTCTGAACCACATGTACAGCGGCCAAGGCCATCTTCTCTACATGAGAGTATTTAAGTTTAGGACCAATCAGGTTTCGACTAATATAGTAAAAAATCTGCTCATGGATCTCATCTTTGTCCTGAACCAGTACCATACCAATCGTCCCTTTGTATGCAAAAATATAAAGAAAATAGTCTCTACTATAGTTTGGGAGCTTCATCAGAGATGTCGATACCAAATATTCCTTAAGAGCATCGAAGGATTCTTGGGATCTCTCATCCCATGTGAATGGAGTGTCCTTCTTCAAAATATGCATGAAACCTTTAGTTAAATTGGGATAGCTCACTATGAAACGACATAGGGATTTAGCCTTCCCCTGTAAAACTTGAATTTGTTGAATGTTTTGCAAGGGAGGCAACCAAAGTATTGCCTCAACCTTCATAGGATCCACCATGATACCATGCTCAGACACTATGAATCTTAAAAGATGACCAAACCTAATGCAGAAGATGCACTTGTGAGGGTTCAATCGAATGCAATAATAACATCTCTCAAATACTAATCGAATGTGATTTGAGTGATCTACACTCTTGCAAGAGTGAGAAATGATATAATATAGGTAAGCTTTGACGATATTCTTAAGATCGTGAAATGAAAAGGTCGTGGCACGTTGGAAGGTCGTTACAACATTTTTAAGACCGAATGGAATTTTTCAGTATGAAAAGGTACCACAAGGAAAAAATAAACATCATGTTGTCTTGATCCTCGGGTTTGATCTGAATTTGATTATACCCTGAAAATTTGTCCATAAAGGAAAAGACTTTGCTTCACACACACTCATCAAGAATCTGGTCAATAAAAGGAGTGGGGAAGTTATCTTCAAGACAAACCTTGTTCAGGTCCCTAAAATCCATACACACATGAATGGTTCCTTTCTTTTTATCTATGGGAATGGGGTTGGACACCCATTCTGTCAAGGGAACCGAGTATATGAAACCATCATTGAGTATCTTCTCTACTTCTTCCTTAACAGCGGGGGCCTTCCTAGGATTAACAACTCTAAAACACTATCGAACAGGTTTAACATTATGATAGGTTTTAATTTAATGTTTGACAATTCTAGGGTCGATCCTTGGCATCTCTTCATATAACCAAGCGAATACATCTTAGAATTATTTGAAGAGATTAGTGTAGATATAAATTTCTTCAAGCGAACAATCGACACCAATATATATGTTCTCGATTTTACCAAGGGTACGAGAGATGTTGATCGTGACGGTAGGAGAAATATTATCCATGTTTCCTTCGACATAAATACCATGCGTATCTAATGGAACCACTGCATGACCGACCATCTCACTCAAGGTAGATCTAAATTCATCTTGTTCAATCCTAACAAGATCCGGGAGAAAATAAGATCGATGATGCATATCATCCCAAGGCCTATCAGGACCAGACATGGCATCTAAGATGGCTTCATTCGAAGGTAAAGTATCATCGAGGAAATCATCTAAACAAGATGTTTTAGTAGACCATATGGGCTCAAAAACTGGATCCACCTCGTCGATCCATGAGGAGGAAGGATCTGGGTTAGCAGTAGCGTCTAGAACATTCTGATATGCAACTTTTGTTGTTGACAATGGCATTTCCATTCGAATGTGTTATTGTCCTTCATATGACATAGTCGGGGAGGGTAGGGTCCAAGGATCATTGAAATGTGAAGTATAGAATGGAAAGGACCACGTCGATGACGAAGACTCATTGGAAATGGCATGAATAAGGTGAATTGGTACCATGAAATAAAAAATACCCATCAAGGAGGAATGCATTCCGACACCAATATCCTTCGTTTCCTGCTGAGAATTATCAATCACCGGGACCGAAGGTCCAACTGATGCACTAGGACTAGCATGTGCAAAGGACATCTGATCAATTTTCACTATCTTCCCTTCGTGAGGAAGACATAAAGTGTGAAAAACTGATGACACAATGACTATCATGGCATAAGTCCAATTACGCCCTAGTAGTAAATTGTATTCTTGAGGTGCATCAACCACCTCAACGTCGACCTCCAAAGTCTGTCCACCTAACTAGATCGAGAAACTGGGAAGGATATTGTGGAGTCGAAAAGAACGCCCATCAAATTTAGTCAACATAGTCATGGATTGAGATAGGATCGGAGAGCCAATGGATTTCCAATAGGCTAGGTACATCACACATGTCACATCACCTTCATCAATTACAGTATGTTTGATGGTAATTTTCATGTACTCCACATGGATTTGAAAGGCCACATGGTAAGGTAAGTGAGGCTTAACATATGCGACACAAAACTTCATAACCTTTGAGACACACGGGTTTAGAGATCCTAATGAAGATAACAAGTTGTTCCTATGTGAAGGTCACGTCTAGAGTGCCTCCAAAGCCGACATCACGCATGGGGTTTGGCCTAAATCTCTGACAATTGAATAAATTTGGACAGCTCTGGCATTAGGATTGTGGGAAGAGTGCTTAAGTACTCCTTTCGGAATACGAGGAAGAGGTTTTTTACTTTCTATCTACAAGGGTGTTTCTGGGAGAGGAGGAATCTTTGGACCTAAAACAGTTTGTGAAGAATCGTAATTGTGAGATCGAGTGGTTACATCAATCTGAGACTTAACCATATTGATGCATAGATGTCCACCTTCATGTGTCGAGGTGTTTTGACTCCCACTCGATGCATTTCCAGTGTTGGAGGTCCCCGAGGCCATATGTTGATTATGTGAAAATGGGTTTGTCAGCACAGCGGGAAGCTGTGATAAGAGCCTTGAGGATTCCTCGATTTTATGGCACAAGTGGGTAAGGTTATCATATTTACAAATTTTACAAGGAAACTTCACCTTTCGGTTTTCTTTATTTCCCTCACCATCATTATTATTTGATTTATCATTATAATTGTCATCTTTGGATTTATTATTATTACTTTTCCCACCCTTACGATTATTACCTCGCCCTTTCTTCACATTCCCTCATGGTTGTTGGTTACCATTTAGGTTTGACGACCACTATAGAGAATGCACATTTGTCAACTAGGTGGTCATGGAGGACGAAGCCAAATATTTTCCTGCTACAGGCTAGCTTAGAGACAAATATTTCAACTGGTTCATCACAAAGTCTGAAGTATTTGCGTTTGTGGAGCCTATGATGCCAGGGATTTTTTCTAGGATCATAGTTTGATTGTGGTGCATCGGGGAGAATTTCATAAAGCATCCCATATTGAGCATATATAAGGTCCAATTGTTGGGATTTGAAGATGGCTTCCTCCTCAAATGTTACTACGGATGTAGAAACATCCTTTGAAATATAAGACAACAAATACTTAAGGAACCATTCCAACAAAAACTATGGAGGAATGTAGGCTTTAATCAACCTCTTTCATCTGTGTCATTGTTGGATATGATCGGAGATATGTGTGGATTTATATTGGCAAAGGGTCGAAAAAATTTATAGGTCGGCATCGTAACAAACTAGTAATTGGAAGTGATTGAAAGTTCCATAGGTTCCCCCATGTAGCTCAATGTACCACTTCGTGGCAACCACCGTGAGGGTGCATTGAAATAGCCTCAAATGAATAAAATAGTCATTTAGGGAGTTAGATGAGCACCAAAGATGAAAATTTGTCACATGATCACCCGGGTCCTCACCAGTCTTGCCTTCGAATTTTGAAATGTCCATAGGAATCTTGGTGGGGATAGGGGGCTAGGACAGATCATGACGCACAGGGCCAACAATTAACTTTGAAAAATCTGGCACATTTAGCATGGCCATAAAATGGATTAAAGGTCGCGGCATATGATCCCATGCTCCCAAGAAATATTGGGGTTGAGAGATTGCAGACCATCCTCCTCCAAACTGATTCATGAAATGTTGTAAGGGCACCATACCCACGGAAGAAAATGACAAGGTTTATATATGTTTCTCCTAGATGAAGGAACTTCATGTTGGGGGTTTCCCATACTGTGAAACTAACTCTCTCTGGATGGAACACTAGAGGACATAGGGGGGTTCACCATAATAAATGTGTTCATGGTAATTGGCATGGAGGAAGAGGGAATGACGGATGAAATATAGGAAGTAAATAGACCGCCCATTTGATCACTCCATCCCAGAGCACTAAAGCGAGGATTAGGCTCAAAGGAAGGAGGATTCCAACCTCCAACCATAGGATTCACTTGGAGAATATTACCTCCACCAAAAGATAAAGGAATATAAGGAGGCATCATGCCCCCAGACCCAAAACTATGATTCATATTAGCCATTGAAACAGAGGATGAGAGTTGCAACATTACATCTGACATACCAAAAGAAAAAGGATTAGAGGCTAAAGGTATTGACTGAGCATCATGATTCGACATATCGAAAATAAATCCAAAAGGATTCATTCCTGTGTGTCAAGTATATCTCACAGGTTGGGAGGCACTAGATGAGGGAGCTTATGGAACCCACACCGTTAAGGCTAAGGGAGTCGAGGGGACCCCACTAATCATAGAGGATAAGGGAGTTGAAGTACTTCCTGAGACATTTATATCTGGCTCAGTACTCATAGTAGGATAATCAAAATCCTAGGAGGTGGAGATATATGTACCACGCTTATTAAATATATGCCTTTTAAAAGGCGACTTCGGTAAAGGATCAAGACACGGTATTAACTTCAAAAGATGAAGAGACCAAAGAGGAGGTTGGTCTTGCTCCATGATGACTCAGAACTCAAGATATAATACAAAATACTAAGGCCAACTAATAATCAGAGAGCACACCAAAATAAAGCAAAAGGTCAATGCACACAAACATGATATAATGGCTAAAAGGGACCTCCCAAACTAAAGTAGGTAACTCCCGAACTAATGGCTAAAAGGGACTTACCAAACTAATCTCCATGAGGTTATTTTAGCTTTCGTTGTCTAGGATGAGAGTAGCCAACTCATGCTTAATATGACAATTGTGTGTAAACAGGAGCACAACAGAGGAGTCATTTTCATTAGTGATCATTAGGATCATATATGGGTCAACTTCTATAGGATTTGTGAGAGAAACTACTTCAGGAGTGTCAAAGGAATTTGATTGTGTGGCCTCTAAAAATAGAGTTTTGTTGGGGCGAAGATTTTGAAGGGCCCAATAGTCAACTGAAGTATGTAATTTAGTCTTATGAAAGGAACACCATGTCACATTATGGGGAGTGGCAGGTGAGGCATGTGAACTAGGGGAGGGTACAGTAGGCAAAGTAAGAGAATTAGAGGCACCAACTTAGGGTTGGGGAGAGTGGGTTTGAGGGGCCACTTTACGTTCCATGACTAAGGCCCAAAGAAATTCCTTGTCCAAGGAAGAGTTCTCAAAAAAATCCACTTCATGACATAAGATTAGTAATAAACCAAATTTAAATTTAATAATTAGTGCCTCTTCTAGATCTGCAATGTGTAGATGGATGCACAGTTTGCAGGAGATGTTAATGTAGCTCTGAACTGATTGATTGGTGAGTTGGAAAAGTTTCAACCATTTGGCTGGGAGGTTCTAGAAATATCCCAGAGGATAGAAGTGGTCTTTGAGTTACTGGAAAACGCCATCCCATTAAGTGATGTTTGCAGGTGTTGTATTTGTTGGTTCATCAAGTTCGACGACCAAATAACAATTCTCATGTTGGGTATCCCACCAATTTTGTGCAATGTCTTCCAACTGCATAGTTTCTATTTGAATTTTTTTGTCTCTAGTGATCTCAGGACATGTCATGAATTATGTGGATAGACTATGAAGCCAAGAATCGATAGTCTCATCATTCATTTGGCCTGAAAACTTGGGAAATTGGAAGCGTGTGTCGAGTTGCATGGGTGTTGGAGCTCAACGTTGTTGCATACGAAGTAATTCATGTAGATCCAGAGATAAATATTGAATTGGTGCAGATATATTGGACGCAGATTCCTCTGTGGATGGATCCTTCTGTGGTGGCATGATTTTCATCCAATGTTGGGTGCACTCTGAAGCTATGCACATGAACAATTATGAAGGGGGCACACTAGAAATTTTGAAGAGGGTGCACTAGAAATTGTGAAGAGGGGGCATTGAATAGGGTACCCTGAAGACCCTGGGAAAGGAGTATGGATCCCCTATGAAGAGGGTGCTCTGAGAAAAATCCATGATAAGGGCATACTACATCTCTGAGCAGTGTTTTGAGTTCGAAAAATATGCTACCAAAAAAAAAATTGTGTTCGAAACCAGTGGATGTCCTTCTGTCTAATTCTTGATCGCGAGCAGAACTATGTCGAGAACCATGCTCTCATACTAGTTGATCTGCAATGCATATATGAAAAAAACATACATCAATGTAATGTGCAACATCAAACAAAATAAGAGGTAATGCTTAGCAACAAAAAACATAGAGATAGAGAGATGCAAATGCAAGACAAGTTAGAACAGAAAGGACTATCAATCTATTCAGGAAGAGAGGGGTGCCCTTTATTAGGTTGGGTGACTTTTTCCTCTGTATTTATTTGTGGTTAGATTGGAAGTTGTTTCTTTATTTTGAAGTGTTCTACTCAACAGGACTAACAAGAGTTGTTTCCAACACAACTGACTAACACAAATTGACATAGTATCTCTTTATTAAGAAGCACCATGCTCAACTAGACTGGCGAGGGTTGTTTACCATCTAACTATATGACACAACTGATTTACTTAATCTTTATTAAAAATCATCCTACTCAACAAGATTGGCAAGGGCAATTTATAGAAATTACTAACATCCTGCTAAACACTCTCATGTTGGTGACGAAGGAAGGGGTGTGCCCTTCCTGGTGGCCCAAGAAGGCATGAGAAAGGTTGTCTTGAGAATTATTGTAATAGATATTTTCTTTGCTAGAGGTTTCCCCCTCAAAGAGGCACGTGAACTTGGATTTCTATTAATAAAGGTATCATTTTTGGTGTTGTGAATATCTATATTTTGTTGTTTCATTGGTATTTTCTATAGTATTTATGTTTTTTCATAATTATAATACATCTGGTACCTTACAAGTGGTATCAAATCTCTTTCCTTTGCAGAAATCGTGGGTAATTGTTTTTTCAAGGTAGAGACATGTATTGTCGATGTCTTTAAAGCACAAAGATTTGTCGTTCACCGGGTAAAATTATGGTTGGGTAAGACTACACGCAGGAAATACAGGAATTTTCATGAGGTTACACGAAAAAAAGGTTTCACCTTATTGGAAACCTATATAATTGTTGGCCCTTGACCACATTTTGGGAGATCCTTGGTCAAGTTGACCTATTTTGGGACTTCGACAGCCTGTCGAAGATGGATATCAAGATGAAGCAGAGATTGTGGGATCTCGGCCCCTTTTTGGGTCCTTTTTGGGATTTTGGAATATGTAATGGGAATGGGATGTCAGCCCATGGGTTTACCCATTTTTAGGCCTATTTTGTATGTATAAATAGAAGGCTAGGCAATGTAAGAAGTAGTTGAATAGTGTGCAAGTGTTGTGCAAGTTGGATAAGTGCTAAGAGTGGGATCTATGTGATCAAGAAGTGTAAGGCTTCGTGCATACTATGTGGGACTTGCAAAGCCAAGTGCAAGTCATTGTAAGAGACTGTGGAGGGCTTTGTGCTGTAACGCAAGGAAGAAGGATCTAGCAAGATGCACAGATCTTTTTTCCTATGTGGATTAATATTTTGAGGCTCTGTGCATGTAACCCATTGAAAAAGCTAATAAAGAAGAAGAGTTGGTGGACGTAGCCCCAGGGTGGGGGTGAACCATGTAAATACTGTGTTATTCTGCTTTGTGCGATGTTCTGATGTGTTTATGTGTTATGTGATAAGTGATTTGATATAATAGATAGATGTGTTTATGCCTTGTTCTTATGATGAATCTGGATGCTACATCTAACATCTGTGACCTTGCTTAGTGCTTGAATCTGCTAGATCTGATCCAATTTCTTTGCTAAGTGCTTATATACATTAGATCAGGGTGATTGTTTTGATGCTTTGTTTTCTCTGCAAAGTAGATATTGGTCAGATAATGATGAAATAATGGTGCTAAGTTCTCTATTAAGGGTTATAATCACATATATGTGTCTGAGATAAGGTTGCAGACACTTGATTCCTACAACCACCCCTACCTCTACCTCGGGTGAGACTTCATCTGTTTCACAGGTGTTGTCGAAAGGGTCAGTAGTTAGGGTTTTGTTGGTTCATTGTTGTAGCGTTGAACCCTGAGTCTTCCCCTCTACCAACAAATGGTTTTGTTGCCGGGACATGAAGTTGTAATTATTGGGAACTGAGGAAGAAGAAGCTTTGTGCAAAGATCTGACCTGAAATTGTGAAAGCTCTATGCGTAGATATATTGCTCTAGTGTGCAGTACTCTACTAGTTTGACAAAGCTCTGTGATAAGGAAAAGAAGTCTGATCTGAAGAAAATAGGTAATATACAGAATCTTTGTGCCCTCGGAAAGGTAAAAGTGAGAATTATTGATTAAAAGAGGTAAGATTTGGAAGCTTTGTGCTCTAATAGAGGTAAGAATAGTAAAAAGTTCTAGATTTGAAAGCTTTGTGCTCTGTAGAAGTAAGATTAGTGGAAGTTTTTGTTTCAAAAGTATGAATCTAGGTATGTTTGATAGATTATGTCCTAGCTTGAAAACTAGGGTATTAATAGATGGAATAAGATTTGATATGAGTAGAACTGATAAGAATAGTGAAAAATATGTTATATCTATGCATAGAAAGGATATTTGGACTAATAAGTGTATGCAGGATCTTAGAAAGAATTTTTTACAGGTTATCTACCATGATCCTAGTGCGCAGTACAGTAAAGGTTGGGGATCATTTAAACAAAAGAGAGGATTAACCCTTTGTAACAGCTGTAGAAAACCTGGGCATCTTGCTAAGGAAGGACCTAGGAGAAGACCTAGTTGTATTTGTTGTAAAGATATGGACCATGAACTGTTTTATTGTCCTAGAATAATTTCTAAGATTGAAGGAATGAACATGAGACAAGAAAACCCTAAGGAAGATCCAAAAACTAAGATTATGACAGAATCCCAGAAAGAATCAGAGACTATATTACTACAAATAAAAGAAACCATGAATGACCACTAACATGTCAACTTATCAGACATCTTCACAGAAAAAGAATGCCTCAAAGCAAGAATAGGAGACTTTGTCATTCACTGTGTTTTGAATGAGGAAACACAGGTGAATATCATGACAGAGAGAACATGGGAAGCTATACAGAAGCCTATTATGATTCCTTCATTAGGAGGAATAGGACTATTCAAAGGAAAGTTGATAAACCAATGTGGAAATCTCACCCGGATACCTATGAATGTCAATGGAACTTCGACAGATACCTGAGTACCACTCACAAGAAGACAAATGCTCCACCACCTGTTGATTGTTATGTTGTCCTTCCACTGCCACCTGCGTCTGCAAACTTGTTGAATTTTCCCCTATGAAATTTATGTCCCGCGGCTCATGGTTTTCCTCCATTAAAAGCTTAGCAAGGCCTTGGCCTTTTACCAATTTAGTGGGCTTTACTTCTATGTCAAACTTGATTAACTTTGTGATCCATTTATCTCTTTTCCCATCAATATCAGGCTGAGTCAAAACATCCTTCACGGAGGGTGAAGGAACATATGCAATAACTTTTGCATGGTGGATACAAATTCTGAAAGCTTTTAAATATTTTATGTGAGCATAGGCTTGTTTTTCAATAGGATCATACCTTAGTTCATCATCTCTGAGTTTTTTGCTAAAGAAGGCAACTGGGTGATCCATACTATCATCATCTTTCTATAACAAGACCGTTGCCACCGTGTCATAAGAAGCGAAGGAAAAAATATAGAAATTCTTGATGTAATCCAGACTGATTAGAGTCAAGGATTCCATGATAGCCTATTTGATATCCTGAAATGAATTCCTTGCATTGTCTGTCCATTTTATCTCAGATCCCTTTTTCAACATACATGTTATGTGTTTTACTAGCTCGGAAAATTTTGGAACAAATCTTCTAACAAAATTAATCTTACCGAGCAGCGATTGAATATCATTTTTTGACCTTGGTAAGGATAG
>JZKD02S2141218.1:0-12303 GCA_000966675.3 Picea glauca
GACTTATTAACAAGGGTAGCATTCAACAGTGAAAATAGGGAGGTTTTTATATTTTTTCCAGAAGAACAGATCCAACCTAACTTGCTTCAGAGATTTACTATCATTAGATGTTATGTATAAATTTCACGGTATAAGTAGATTAGACTCCCTAGTTAGGGCTCCACTCTTAAGAAGTTTCCTTCTTAGGTAATGTAGGCTTTAGATGTTAGACCGGTAAGGTTGACTTAGGGTAATTCTCAAATGGACATTTGCTTGTAATAATTATCTTTGTTTATTAATCTGGATTTGTATCTCATAAATGTTAACAATGAGATTTTCTTGTAGTGTTCATCTTTTAGATGACAAAAATGGATTTTTCAATCAGACAAGCATAGATGAGACATTTCTCAACTAGAACCCACTACTAGCAAGCCTGTTTAGTACTCTGGTGGGGTAGTTGTAATAATTAGTGAGAGACATCCCTTCCCCAGGCAGAATTCCCCATTGCCAATAGGCTTGTTCAGTACCCTGATGGGTTTGCCTAGTTATACCATAGACCGGTACCCACTGCCAGTAGAGTTGTTCAGTATCTTGGTGGGTTAGTCTCTTAAACCCTTTTTCCATCAGAGGCCTCTTGTCCATAGTCACCTATTTCAATTTTTATTAAAGAGTGATTTTGCATGGTGACAGGGGAGGCTCGTCTGAAAACCTTTTTACAGGCTGGGATGGAATTGGGTTGGAAGGTGTATTCTCTTATTTGGATGTCTTTAAAGATTTGTCTAAAGGAAAAATAAACTTTTGTATTTGTTGGTCTCTAAAGATGTCCTAAAAAAAACCTTAGTTTAACATTAATTTATCAACCCGGAGATTCGTCTTTTATCTCAAGAATATCAACAAAGTCTGTGCAAGTAGCCTAAAATCATGTAGCTAAACCAAATATGAGTTCATCAACAATCAAGTTCCTCAAACGTTCACCAAAGATTCTAAGAACTAATGGAATAAAGATCTGATTACTAAGATGTTGTAAAATGGAAAAGAACTAATTAATCTATTGAATTCACTTAACTAAAAAGAAATAATTGAATTTAAGTAAGGACTTTCAAAATTAACTATCAATTACGGATTCTGATTACTAGAAAGGAAATAATGAATTACTCTATCTATAGAAAGAAACAAAAATTGTAATCTAATCAGAAAGAACAACTAATGTAACTTTAATTGAAAGGAACAACTATAGTAACTTTAACCGAAAGGAACAACTATTGTAACTTTAACCGAAAGGAACAACAATCGTAAATCTAAGGAAAAGGAACAACACAGATGAAAATGTGAGGAACTGCCAAACAATAACTTCAGAAATGGAAATCATAACAGTAATCATGAATAACTGATCGAAATTTCTATCTTCTATATGCAAACAATCATAAAATCATTAACACACTTATGCATTTATCCTTGGCTATTGTAAAAGAGATCTGAATCACAAAATAGAAATCAAACTTCGAACTGATACAGTCACAGAACAAGACAGTAGCTCCTTTAGATTGGGCTCTCGGTCTTCAGAAATACTGCTATGAGAAACTCAAAGCACAGAAATGATAGAAACACTCAAAACTTTCATTGATTCCATGGCTGGTAAAACATTTACAAAAACTGCTTGCGTAGAGCAATTCTGAATCTAAATACTTGAATGCATTTTTTCTCCTTTTTATGGATCTATTACCCTGTTATATATTACAATAGTTTGGGTAAATCAAGCTATCCTAAGGATCGAAATATCCTCAAGATTGCCTTACTATTACAAAGTTACAATATAGACAATGCATTATTTTCAAAACTGCTTTGCGCCTAAAAATTCTTCAACCTCCAATAGCTTGCACATAGCCAATATCTCTTTAGTTATATTTGACATTTATTTATCCAATTCTGCAACAAAATCAAACCATTCCAATCGTAATTTAGAATCTATTTAATAAAACTTCAATAACAATCCTAAGGGACATATTAATCATGTTCTTTCCTATTTATCCCTAACTATTTGAAGAATCRATCAAAATCATATCATGAACTGTGGGAAAAAGGAATATATTTATACATTTTTCGTAGCCCAACATACCCCCCAACTTACCTTCTTGCATGTCCTCATGCAAGCTAGAGTCTTTCATGTAAAGAAGTTATACTGTAGGGAGTAAAAGTTGGTTCACCGGGTCTCCTGAAACCATGGCTTCTTTTGATGTCGTCAAAAGAGACATCCTGTCTCTTTTTATTAATTTGATAATCCCTCTAGTAAATTTCTGGAGGCAACCAGAGGAGAGGGGGGTTATACCTGCATCCCATCCAAGCAATTCCTTCCTCCTGGAGTATTCTAGAATATCTTTCCACTCTGAAGGTTGTTGCAAAGAAATTCCTAAATCCAAAGGGCTCTCTATTTTTAACGTCATTGAAGTATACATCCCACCTTAGCTTGTAAGAAACAAGAGCTTCTTCCTTGAATTCTCCAAAATATGTGATACCTGAGTGGATGACATGTAAATGGATAGGAGACAATGAGTCCACAACCCCTACCCTTTTCATGAAGGTCTTGTGTCTCATGATGGCTGGGAAGGATTTTGGTGGCTCTCCTCTAATCCAAAGATCTAAACCAGTTTCCCTATTTATGAACATTTTGTGAGCCTTACCCCATCTGAACTGGTTCCTAGTAAAGGACAAGAATTCCTGGAACTGTATGTACCCTATGAAGAGGCCAGGTTTGTCTCCTCTAACTTCTTCCAAAATAATATTATGGAAATATAATTCACACATAAGGTATTCTACCTTCTCTTCCTGATCTCTGAAACATGAAATAAATTATAGAACAGTGGAAAATGAAATGGGTTTACATGCTCTGATGGCCTTCACTCTCAACAATAGATACCATTCCAGCAAGAATAAAACATAATTAGTGGTAGGGGATTTGCAATTGATGGCATCAGAGTAGAAATCACATATGTGTTTGATTTTCTCCAAAGCTTTTTCCAATTGGGTTTGCACCTTTTTTATCTTCTCTTGGGCTCTAGTAAGCGCATCATAAGTCTCACCCTCTGTTGTTTTCATGTCCTTCAATTCTTTAAAACCCCTTTGATATTCAGTCCTAGTTACCATTTCATGTTGGTGTTGGACCAATGCTTGTTGTGCTTGTGTAAGTTCTTCTTTTAGTCTATCAATGGTGACACTCTGTGCTTGATATTGAGATGCTTGGTGTTCTTCCATACCACCCATTTCTTCCCTGGATTGAATCAATGCTTGTTGGGCTTGTCCCAATTCTTATTTTAGCTTATGAATGATGGCACCCTATGCCCAAGATTGGGATGCTTGATATTCATTCATTTCTTCTCTGGAGTGAATTAATGCTTGTTGGGTCTCTGCAAGCTTTGCTTCCAGTCTGTTCATGATAGTACTCTGTTCCTGGGACTGCTCTATTATCATCAGTAATTCACCTCTATTTTGAAACAGGTTTTGTTGAGACTATAGTAGTTCTTCCTCCAGTCTCCTAATAGTATCATTCTGCTCAAAAAGTTGAGATGTTTCCTCTAAAATCAGAGTGTCTGTCTGTATCCCTACAGAAGTTGTACTAGCTGCTTTCTTAGGAAGAGGATTTCTTCCTTGCATTTTGCCCTTTTTATTTTTCTTTCTTCTGTGGATCTTGTCTGTTAGTTCTAACTGTTTCCTCAATTCCTTGATAATTCCCTTGAGTTTAACCACCTTCTGCTTTAATACCACAACCCTCTTAGCCTTTTTCTTCAACAATTTGTTTTCCTTCTTTAATTTCCTAATTTGTTTATGGATTTTGGCTGATTTCTGTTTATGAGGGATCTCGAGGTCTTCTTCATTTCATCCAGCAGATGGTTTTCCAAGAGGGTCTCCTATTTCAAAAAGAAATTCCTCCTGTGTTGTGTCGTCTGGAAAGGACATTTCAATGTCAGGAAAGTCTTCAGCTGGTTTTGAAGAGGGGGCTGGTTCTGGTTCTTTTTCTAGATTATTTTCATCTCTGTCAGTTAAGGTTCCTAAATTCCCCAAAACCTGAGCTATTTCTATCTCATAGCTCTTCAAAAAGTGTCTTTTCAGGTGCTCTGCTGCAAGTTGGGTGTCTCCATGATTATCCTTTTGTGCTATCTTCTCTGCTTGCTCAATTGCTTGAACATTTTCCTGTAAAGGTTGTTCTATGAAATTTTTAAGTTCTTCAGGGTGCTCTGTTGCATGCTGAACTGCTTCAATTGTTTCCTGATTTTGTTTGCTTCTCCTCCTTGTCCTAAGGGGGGATCTAAGAGCAACCATTGTTCTCTTCTTTCTTTTTGTTAATGCTTGTTTCTGTGAGGTTTGGGCCTCAATGATTTGAGCAGTTTTTGCTTCAACTTCGGTTTGAGGTGGTGGAATTTCTATTTGGGTGGTGGTCACCTGCTCCAGTTGTGGAGTTCTATTGGCCTCAATCAAATTCTCCCAAGTCAACTGAGTTTGACTCAATGCTTTATCCACTATTATTTTTACTAATCTGTGGTGGCTAATGACAGTAACAGGATCCTTGGACTTTTGTGTTCTTAAGGAAACTTCATGTAGTATGGTATGTAGGAAAAAAGGTAGATTAAGTACTAACCGTTGCTTCAAGGCTGCCAGCAATTTGAGATGGCGAGGTCGAATTACATCATATCGTCCACTGCAGGTGATGTACTGCTGAACTATCCCTGCCAATTCCTTCCACGGTTCACTGAGGGTACTGGGATTAAGTCCCTTTCCTTTTTTATTCAATTCTTCCCCAGGTTCTGTGAAAGATTCCACGGATTCCCTTAGCTTCATGTATTTCCCTGTCCATTGAATGCCTATGTTAGGGAGGCATGTGACTTCTGCTACGATTTCTGGGGTAACTGATATTTGTATGCCTTGCACCGTAGAGATTTCTCCTTGCAAGTTTTGAAAGAATTCAAGCGTGATGTTTGTGTCATAACCTTGCAAGCGACTGAAGTACTCGGTCCACCCTAGATGATGTAGGATTTCTCTTGCTTGTTCTGTAACCTGGAGTAATGTCGGTTCTCTACGCACGCTTCTGCCACCCATATTTCTGTGAGAAAGAAAGAAAGACTATCATTCTTGTTTACAAATTCAGTTAGACCATCTTTGGAGAAGCAGATGCTAGATATGGAAAATATCAGTAATAGTGAATGTATAAAGATGTGGGTTTTGTATTTATTGCAATAATTACAGCTAGTCAAGAAGTGTGTCGAGCATCCCCCTCATTAATGTAGAGGTCTTCCTCGACCATCAGTGTAGGAGGAAGCAATGAGTGCAGTTATTTTCGGGTGAGAGGTAATGTTTTCATTGCCACTGCCAGTAGGGGCTAACCATATATAATTTTCAAAAATACACATGCCACCAAAAATCATTTAAACTATAGTCGTTTGATGTGTGGAATTTGTAAAGTTATTACACCTATGTGCAAAAAAAAAATGATTTATGGAGAAATCAATCAAAAATAAATTAAATCTGTTCATTTTTTTAATAGTCCACATAACATAATATTGTTACTTTTATGGGTAATTGAGTATAATTGATATGATAGCCTCATTATTTGAGTAAAGGAGATCTAGAGACATGCAAAAAATTGGTATTTTGAGATAATCTTCCATACCATAGGCAGAGTCGTTGCTGCTGGCAGATGTCCATAGCCTTGGCAGGGTTGCCTTTTAACCCTTAGATGAGCCTTTATCCTTAATACACATGTGAATCATCTTTTTCAAAAAGACCATTATCTTGTTTTGGTAGCCAGATGATGATAATGCCACTCACTAGATTGTAACTTAAGTGAACAAGCCACCTCATGATGAGACCTCTTGTCCTTTGAAAAAAGAAAATGTCAAAGGACATTGCCCTGGTGTGGTAGCCATAGTGGGAATGTCACTTACATTAGTATCCTATGATCGTGGTAGGTTGTCTCGTGATGAGACCCCCCGTTCTTTATGAAAAAGGTTTGTATTGTGTATCTTTATATATTTGTATCTTTTCTTAATAAATATTTGAATTGTCTTTTCCCAAGAAGACCATTATCCTAGTTTGGTGGCCAAATGATGATAATGCCACTCACTAGATTGTAACTTAAGTGAGCAAGCCAGCTCATGATGAGACCTCTTGTCCTTTGACAAAAGAAAATGTCAAAGGCCATTACCCTGGTGTGGTAGCCATAGTGGGAATGTCACTTACGTTACTACCCTATGATCGTGGTAGGTTGGCTCGTGATGAGACCCCTTGTTCTTTATGAGAAAATTTTATTATTATATGTGTGTGTGTGTGTGTGTGTGTGTGTGTGTGTGTGTGTGTGTGTTATTATTATTGGTAAGGGAGACTCATCTACTCCTTAAGAGTAAGGGATGGTATAAGGAGGTGTAAATATGCCAAGTAAAAGTGTGTTGAAGACTCCTTATAATATAGAGGTAGAATATCATTCAGGTATATTTGTATATATAAGGGAAAGAAACAACTTATGGTGGAGATTGATTATGAACAAGGTTTAAGATATTTCAGAGAGATTATTCCATGAATTATTTTTTTTGATAAGGTGTGAGGGACCATCCACAAAATAATGAAAAATCGTTGTAATGACGATTAGAAATAGTGATGGTGAAAATTATTTGATGAAATCCACACTTATAGAGGGATGGCTAGCGTTTTAATGGTAAATAAGGGAACGACAATTGAGTGAAAAGGAACAACAATTTTTCTGTTCAAAAAAAGAACAGCAGGTGCACGAAAAGGGAACAACAGTTGTTCTGTTAAAAAAGGAACAACAATTGCGCGAGAAAGGAACAATAGTTGCATGAAAAGGAACAACAGTTGTTCCGTTCAAAAGGAAACAATAGGCACACAAGAAAGTAACAACAGTTGCGCGAAAAGGAACAACAGTTGTTCCATTCAAAAGGAAAGAGCAGGCGCGTGAGAAAGGAACAACTGTTGCGTGAAAAGGAACAACAACTATTATGTTCAAAAAGGAAACAATAGACGCATGAGAAAGGGAACAACAGTTGTTCCATTCAAAAAGGAAAAACATCGTCATGAACATGTAAAAGACAAAGTTTGTGTGATAAAACAAAACGGGAGTATGGAACAGAAGAAGGTGTTAATTGTAGTTATCTGTCTGGATTCTTGTTTCCTAGATGACTTTTCATAAAACAAAGAAAAAAACTAACCACTCAGTTGGAAAAATATCTAGAGTATGTACAATATAAACATAATACATCATTTATGGAGTTGGGGTGGCTGGGTTACCTTCCCAGCTAGCGAAAATCTGCACTGTAGGGTCTTTACTTACTTCTTGATAGAAAGATCTTTTGAAGGTGGCTGGTGGTAAAGTCGCAACTGGTGTCCATTGACTAGAAAGGGTGATCCAGACCCATTGATGGTGATCACAGTAACCATGCCATTATCATGGACTTCATTAATTTCATATGGCCCTAGCCATCGTGTCTGTAATTTCCCAAGAAAGTCCCGAAATATGGAATCATAGAGGAGTGCCTAGTCGCCTTTCTTGAATGATTTCTTTTTGATATGCTTGTCATGCTAGGTTTCTCTCTATCGCTGGATAAAAGATCTGCGCTCCATAGTAGACAAGTGTGCTTCATCCAATTCGTTGAGTTGCTGAAGGCGTCGTTTATGTGCTTCTGTAAGATTTAGTCCAATTTCTTGGGCCATTCTTAGGGTCTTGATCTCGAATTATATTGGGAATATGGGTTCCTTACGATAGAATAGATGGTAAGGAGAGTAGCCAGTGGTGTTATGCCAGGTTGTACGATAATCCCATAAAGAATTTGGGAGCTCAGTAGCCCAATTCTGGCGGTTTGTTGAGACAGTCTTTGTCAGAATTGCCTTTAGGACCTTATTGGTGCTTTCTACTTGCTTGTTTTCTTGTGGGTGGTATTGAGAAGTAACTCTGTGCTTAATGTGATAGTTGTCTAGGGTGGCGGTGATTCTATGGCCTATAAATTGTGACCCTCCATCAGTAATTATTTCTCTGTGTAGTCCATACCGAATAAACAATTTGAAAAGGAATTTGATGACTACTTCTTCTGTTGCATTTGGTAAAGCTTCTGCCTCTACCCATTTGGTCATGTAGTCCATTGCAACAAGAATATAGGCATTTTGATTTGAATTTGGATTAAAGGGGCCGACGAAGTCCAGCACCCATCTTTCAAATGGTTCTACGACTAGTTGTGTTTTCAAGGGCATTTCGTCAGACTGGCCTAGTTTCCCCATCCGCTGACAGTTGTCGCATGTCTGGACATATTTATTGGCATATCTGAATATTGAGGGCCAATAATAGCCCATCTGTAACATTTTTTGTCCAGTCTCATGGTCTTCAAAATGCCCCCTATAGGGATCGTCATATCCTTCTTTCAGTATGTCATAGATTTTTTCCTCTCGTACGCATCGTCAAATCTGGAGATCAGCTCCTGTGTGGAAAATATATCCACTGATCCAAGTGAATTGTGCGCTATGMTGGACGATCAATCATCTTTCCTTTGATGATAAATGTGTCGGTAATMTTWCCRCTACTAGATAGTTTTCTACATCAACATACCAAGGTRGTTTTGTGTCGACAACAAACAGATGCTCATCCGRGAATTAATCCTCARTTGTTAATGAGTCGTCTATTTTTGGGATGCGGGACAGGAAGTCTGTGAMAAGATTTTCTCTCCCAGGTCGATMTTTGATGGTGATATCAAATTCATGCAATAATAATAACCATCGAGTGACCCATCCATTAGTAATTGGTTTATTAGCTAGATATCTAATGGYAGAATGATCAGTATACAGGATAACCGGATAGCCTGTTATATAATGACGAAATTTATTGATGGCATGTATAACAACTAAGAAATATTTCTCTATTACTGTATAATTAATTTCRGCTAGAGTTAGATTCTTGCTAATGAAATAAATGGCATAGGGTTTCTTTTCTTCTTCCTATCCCAGAACAAYRCCTATGGCAATGTCTGAGGCRTCGGTGGAAATTTGAAATGGTATTTTCCAATTAGGTCCTCTCAACACTGGCAWTGTTGAGATCAGTTTCTTGAGTCCTACAAAAKCCACATCGCATTTGTCAGACCATTGAAATTCTACATTACCTGTCAAMGCATGTAAAGGYRCAACGATTTTTGAAAAATTTGGCATAAMTCTGYGATAGTATCCTGAAGCACCAAGGAAACTACGTACCTCAGTTTGTGTGTGTGGAGTAGGTAGATTAAGAATTACCTCAWTTTTTGTTGGGTCTACTCTAATTCCATCTGCAAAAAWKTAATTCCCTAATACCACACCTTCTGTCATCATCATGTGACATTTATCATGGCTTAAACATAACCTGGAAATGATGCACCGTTCCAATACCTTCTCCAKATTATTCAAGGCTTGATCAAAGACATCGTCRTACGAGGTGAAATCATCCATGTAGACTTCAAKCCCTTCGCTAATCAGATCACTGAATATGCTTAGAATGGCCCTTTGGAATGTAGCTAGAGCGTTACAAAGTCCGAAGGGMAATACTTTGTTGGCAAAGGTACCCCGGGGACATGTGAATGTTGTTTTATTATGATCTTCTGTGGTAATCTAGATCTGATTGTAGCCGCTGAAACTGTCTAGGAAAGAGAATAATTTCTTCTCTGCCAAGGTATCCAGGACCTGATCGATGAAAGGTAATGTAAAATTATATTTTTGAGTAGCTTTGTTTAGTTCCCGGTAATCAATGCAGATTCGCCACTTCCCATTTTTCTTTGGGACGATGACTAATGGGGAAACCCATCGACTATCTGAGATAGGGTATATAAAATATGTGTCCAACATCTTTTGTAGCTCTTATTTAACAATATCTCTGAGGTGGGGGTTTAGTCTTCTTTACGATTTTCATATAGGTCATACGTCTTTCTCAATATAAATGTGGTGTGTGCAGAGTTGTGGATCAATACCTTTCATATCAGAGTACTCCTAGGCAAATGCTTGCTAGTATTTAAAGAGAGTTTGGATTAGCTTTTGTTGTTGTTTCTATTCTAGTTTGGAATTAATGTTCAGAGACTTCACTGGTGCGATCTCAATGGATTTGTTGTTGTGAACAATGGTAGTCGGAATTTGTTGTTCCATTAAATCTTCCAGCGGGTCTCCCTGTGCTTCACAGTCTAGAACAGCTTGGAGCATCTGGCATGTTGGGTTACTTATAGTGGTTGGATTTTTAATAAACCCACTGATTACATCATCCTCTATCTGATTCTTGTGCTTGAGGGCTTCTTCCATCGTGAGTGGGGCACATAGATCCTTCTTGGGATATCGTGGTGGTGGCAATTGCAGGTGTATGATCGTTGGACTAGGTTTGGCTGGAGGATATAAGATGAGATTCCTTGTAACCCCTCCTCTAGAAATTGTCATTGTACCCGATCGACAACCTATGTACACATCAGCTGTCTCAAGCCATGGTTTGCCCAATATCAATGGATGCCCTTCAAGTCCACTTCTTGGGTTGATGATGAGAAAATCTATGAGATATTCTCAAGAATCCACTAAAATGGCTATATCATGTAGTGTGTTGAGTGGTTTTACCATTGATCGATCGGCCAATTGCAACATAATCGGGGTTGGGTCGAAAGAGTGAAGACCCAGGGCATTGTCTGATCTAAAATTGAAGAAGACTTGAAAAATTTGAATAATTATTGCAAGTGAAATGTTATGTGTTTAAAGCAACAGGATCAATTTGCAACACATAAATTAAGTATTACTTATGCAAAATACACATATACAGTAGCATAAATATTGAACATAAACACATGTGCACAACAATTGATAAAGGAGTTCACCCCTCTCATGGGATACATCTCTTGGTTCATCTTCCAATGGATCATTATTATTAATTTCTCAAAAAGTTCTCAAAAACATGTCTTACAATGCTCAAACTGACAAACCGACTACTCCAATGGCTTCCCAGCGTCCCAAAACCCGTGTCTGGGCTCTTTCGGCACCTGAAACGATCGAAAAATGAGAAAGATAGGCCAACTGGAAGTCTCCTTCTCCAAGCTTGTTGTCTCTAGTTCTACAATTCACACTCCCCCTTCAGTGAACTTGGCTCACACGCTCTTTAAAGCATAAAAACCCAGCACCGGGCGCAACCACGCCAATGGTGCAAACCGTAGGACAGTTAACGCGCCTCCAGCCCCTAACTGCCTCGGCACTTGGGCATATGGCCATGTGACCATGCGCTGGGTGAAAAGGGTGGTTAATCCGTTGTATAACCGTGTAACTCCTACGCATTCAACCCACCAGTCAAAACACATGCATATTTAAACTTTGGTTAAGGTTCAAATCCCCGCGCGTATGTTTAATATAATATGCAAACTTTAATATGTATGCATTGCAATACATTGCAATTAAATGCAATGTGTGCGCCAATATATATATATATATATATATATATATATATATGGTCATATGTTTTACAATGTGTCCTCGGGTCGAGGCTAAGCCCCGGCCCGAACCCCCTTTGCATCCAACATATATCAATGTTAAATAATAGCAAAACCATATTGTTAACAAGGTTCATGCGGCGAAATAATGGTTAGCGGAGACTTTGTAGTGTTTGTGTTATGGGAGGTCCAGGGGTCGAACCTCGTGGACTCCCAATACAATTTTTACATATGAAATAATAACCAAAGAATGAGCGACACGTGGCACCCTCGGGTTGGGCCACATGTCCTCTTACTATTCGCCTATAACGGACATGTGTCAACATGCTATTCACCAACATCAACCAATGAAAACGTGCCACGTCACCCACCTACCATGTCACTGTATGGATGGTACGTCTCTGCCACATCACCGTATGGACTGTACGGACAGGTACAGTCAGCATCCAAAAATTTTGCCTGTTTGCCTTGGCGAACAGATCGCGATATCTTCTCCATACGGACTCCGTTTGAGAAAGTAAATATACCGCCAGAATCAGGAAGACAAGACAGACGCAATGGCATTCTTTTCGTCGCATTCTGAGCACTTTGAAAATTGAGCAAAATTTGATCCCCTGATCACACCTCCCCATTGGGAAGCTTTTGGACCACCAAAAGACTATCTCAGTCTATGTGAAGATGAGGGTATATTTCCCTCACCCTTCCAACCTCAATCCACTTGGCCTTGCTTGGATTCCTCCCTTTAATACCAACTCGCAAATACTCCACATTTCCTCGCTTCGAAGTTCGCATCCTCTTGTCAAGTATGGTGTCTTCCTGCAGTTCTGTTAGATACTCTGGAGAAAAATCATCTATGGAAGGA
>JZKD02S2141229.1:0-10240 GCA_000966675.3 Picea glauca
TGTTTCTATAACTTAGAAGCATGAGTATTTCCTATTGTGGATGTAGTGATTTAGTCTATGGTTATGATGGTTCAAGAGATTTGGACAAGAGAATATCTACCTTAGTTTCAAGTTACTAATGGAGGTGGATTGGTCCATACTAAATAAAATTGTGAAAACATGTTCATGCAACCATTATTGTTAGAGAAGATGCAATGGTGTTTGGCTTCTCTTGGATTGAAGGAAAGGTGATGATTGATTCGTTGGAAAAGGTATCAGGAAAAACATTTCAAGGTGGAGATTTCTAGTGGTGAAAATAAATACATGTAAGTTACATTTTGTGGTTGGTTCCTCAAGAGGTTTTCTTTCCATATGCTTGAAAAATGCTTCAGTATTTTCTTGTTTAAATGTAGAATCCTGTGAGGAGATTCTTAAGACATGTAAAAAAATTCTCCATTTGGCTAAGCGATAAAGGATATTGTTTCCCCCATTTAATTCTTAGTTGTTGTGTGATATGTTTTCTTCTTTCTCTATTGATTAACAATTGTTTTGTAGGCTCATATTACAATAGATTCCCCATGCTATCATCCTTCAAAAGAACTTTCTAAAACCCTAATTAATTGGTTATTTTGAGAAGGCTCCACTTTGGTCTTTTGGTTGAATTAACAACGTAGGATTAAACCCCAATCCAAGACCTAATTGTGAGAATGAAATACTAAACCAGCTAATTGCAAAAGAGAGAGAGAGGTGAGAGAAAAATAGAATCAATATTCACACATAAGAGACTAAGAAACCAACTCTAATCACAATGTATTAATCCTTTATAATGATTATGATATATAGGACTCTCCACATGAGGAGTAATGTGCACTAGGATGGGATTTCCATGTGCATGCTTAAGTAAACAAATAACTTCTCTCAATAGAAACAATTAACTAAAGTCAAAAGTTGCTAATAATAAGAAAAGGTCAAAAATATAGGTGTTAACTTAGTGAGAACTCTACATGAAGTCAACATGCATTCCATAATAGAAAAAATCACCTAGAATACGACTAGAGTCCAAGAATGGAACTAAAGTCCTATTTGAGTGAGAATTTGGTAATTATGGAAAGTCACTAAATAAGTGAAGTGAGTTAAATCCAAGTATTAAATGGGTAATGTGCACTTCCCTAGGAGGATAATATTCTTACTAAAGTGTGCTCTATAGCCATGAAATAGGAAATATCTCCAAAAATTAAGGAAATAGGAATTATCTCTTAAACAATAGGAATTTGTCTAATGGTGGGTAAAAATAGGAATTGGCCTAATGGTAGCTAAAAAATAGGAATTTTCCTAATGGTGGTTTATGAGCCTATGGTTTTGGAAACCTATGGTATTTTCCAATGGTATTACATATAGGAATACACTAGTTAAAAATAGACCTACTGTAAATAGACATGCTATAAACAATAGTCCTCCTAAATAATAGGAAAAATGGAAAAAATGAGTATGTCACTAAGTATGTAGTTGATAATTCACCCCCCAAAAAAAGTCCACATGTAAAATTATAAGGTTTAGATTTATAGGTTATATCATATTCATCATCGGCTACTAGAATGAAAGTATTTTTAAACTTACAGAAATGAATGGATCCTTTACCAGTAGGTTGAAGATAAAATAGGAGGTGTCACAAAGAAAACACACAAAGAAAGAGGAAGAATGGCACATAATTTACTCTCTTAATCTTAATCACCATCCTCCACAGACCATGGAAACCATGATTTAGGTCAATTCTGTTAAAACTAATCTCATTGTCACCTTTTTCTTCCAGAAACCTAGTTGAGTGGAGTTAGACTCTAGTTCATCTTTTACTCAAGTTATTGTTTTTTATAGTGTTATGTAGAGATCCAGTGGACCCTTGTTTTATTTTTTGCAATATATTTAATAGAGAGAAGAGTACTAAAACCCCAATGAATTTTCCTACATCATTATTTTTTCATTGTCTTTTCTTTGCCTCTCCGAATTTTTCATCGTATTAGAGAAGGATAAAGACTCTTCACAGAGTGGAGAAAAGTCCAGTCAAATCCAAGGAGAGAAAGGGAGAGTGATCATAAAAATAGAAGATCCAACAGTGCGACATTGACCTCATAAAATATTGATGGAAAAGGAACCTAAAGAAAGAGGATACATGTGTTGGATTTATGGGCTAACCCAAGTTCTACCTTAGTTCTCCAACAAAAACCTAGAAACCATCACCCGCTCTAGTAAAATAGAAGGAAACTCCATGCACAAAGTAGTCTCACCTGAGATCACTTATGAGTGATAGGAAGACCCAAATGTTTTCATTCACAGAAGGGATGGTGCTCATGGGGATGTTCAGTTTGTTATTCTTCTACTTCAGTATTCATCAGATCTACCATTCATTTAACCTTTAACATTCATTATGCATTAACATAACATAACATATCTAGTGTGTGTTGTAAACAAACTCTAATAGATGCATTCATTTATCCATAAATAATATTAAAGAAACACTTAATATGAACACACATAGAAACACCATATTTTAGCGTGGTTCACCCCCCTTGGGATACATCCACAAAGATATTTTGATTCTTATTATTCTTCATCAAATTTTTGTGTTGTGTGCATTACATCAAAAGTTAGTGATACTCTATGAGGCTGACCATTGTCGCAACAAGATACATAGCTTGTGACCTGACCCTCAATTACAATCCATACTTCTTAAAACTGACTCCGTCTGAGCTCCAAATCTCTCAATCCAAAACTAATGACTGCAACTCAAAATAAAAAAGGTTCTCAAAAGGACTTATCCACCCAGCACAATCATAATGTAAGATAAGATAATAAGATGATGATGATTCTCTTCATCATCTCCTAGCTACCTCATACATCCTCTATGTATACTACAAAAGTTAGGTAAAAACCCTTTCATCATAACCCAAAACCCTAACCCTAGTGGATTAGGCTTGTCCACATATAAACCGCTTGTACACGATCGGTATTTGATCCAACCTTCCTTTCTTTGACTCTCTATTGCTTTTTCTTTATACTCGGTGTGTTGCTTCCTTTTCCTTCTTGTGCATTGTTGCATTTGCCTTCTTGTGTGTTGTTTTCTCCTCATTTCCTGGTGCACACTCCAACTATCCAAAAAAAATTGCGTTGTTCCTCAAAATATCCTGTGCCAATAGGCCCCCAACACTTATCTATGGCTCATCCCAAGCCACTCGAGAAGTGTTTTCCTCCTGCACTAACTTCTCCAATTCCTGGAATCGACCTGAAATCTCCTCAGCACAAGTCTTTACATGTGCACTCTTTTCTGCAATACTTTCTACCACCTACATTGTAATGTTCTCCTTCAACACTTCGATGCTCTCCAAGTGTAGCTTCTCTATCCAACCCTTTGTTTCTTCCAATTCTGCAATCATTTTATTGGCCCCTTCCTACTATGGATTCAACTGAGCTTGCCTTAGTTGCTTCTCCATCTGCATTTCCTTTAGCTATTCTTGCAGGTTCTTCATCTCCTGCATGCTCTTCATTCTGTCTAATATGGCCATGTTCTTCTATCTATTCTTCAAATCATGGACTGTAGTGTTGATGTTTCCCTCTTTCTGGTCTAGGTATTGGATCTTCACATCTTATTGCAATTCATTCCACATATGCGATGTACCATTATATAATTATGTCATTTCATTCATCTCCCCTTCAATACTCTTTGTGTATTCCACAACCTATTTTTCCCTCTAGGATTTGATCTTTGGTGGAGTGTTAGGGATCACCTTCTCTATTAGGCTTGTGATTTCCTCACTATAGCTTTCCATAGCATGCGCTATCTTTCAGATCTTCTCTTTTGTGTTGAATTCCCCTACTAGTGCATTGTCTGGGATTGTTTGAAAGACTTCATCAAGTCTTTGTTATAATTTCTCTATGGGCTATTTTTATTTATCTCTCTCGGGCTTCACTTATTTGAGGGATATCTCTAGTATCTATTTTTCTTCCTTTATTGTCTCATCTGCCTAGTTTACTTCTTCTTCCCCTGGGTTTTTCTCCAGGGACGATTTTAGGGGCTAAATTTCTCTCATGGGATAATTTTCCATGGTTTTTCCCAAAAACATATTCACTATTTTAAATATGATTCACGCAAATTCTATAGGATAAAATTATTTTACCTTAAAAATCAGCAAAAATTTATACAAATTATATAGAATCCTTTGAACTTTGAATGTTTTTACAAAAATATCGCCAAACATTTTATAGTTAGCATCTGAAGGATTAGTAAGATTTGTCGAGGTTTCTATATTTTAAAATAAATTTCCATCCTTAAAATCATCCCAGTTTTGCTCATCGACCAATGATGGACTAATAAATTCACTTTTTATTGACAGAATCTCATCTAAATCAACCACCCCAGTCACCTCCTCCGTCGGTTTGTTAGTGATTTTGGTCCTTCTGGAGAACTAGCTGGGTGCGCTGAACTTTGGCAGTGACATTTTTCTAACTCGGGAAAAACTTGCTAGAAATCTAAGATGGGCTCTTCAAATTTCTCACACAATCGCACCTTGTTCTCTCTTTCACTCATTTTCTCTTGTTTTCTCAAAATCACATAAGTGTTTTCCTTTTCTGTGCTTTCCCCTTTTATAAACTTAGTCATAAATGCTCTGACATGTTCCACTTTTCTGTTTACCACCTTTTTTCTTTTTCCGACCACTTCACATTTCGTCGTGTTGCATTCACTTTTTCTATTGAACAATATATTGAATTCTTTCATACCTCTTTCTATCTTCTGGTGTGCCTAGTATTCTTCAACTAGTTGTGTACCACTTATCCATCTACCTACTTCTTTTTGGATTTTTCTCATTTTCCCACTTTTTTCTTCATTTTTCTTCTTTTAACTCCCACTATATACAACATGTACAAGTCTAACTTCTACACTACAATTGTAACAACCCTTCCTACTAAACATTAGAGTAAGTGAATACAATGGGAGTATTATTATTATTATTATTATTTAACACAATGCAACTATTCAAACACAATAATTGTAATCATTGATTGACATAAATAAGGCTTCCACACACTTTATTACTCTTATTTTTTGTTGTGCAATAATATAAGGCAATGCATCTAACTATACTATTTTAAATTTTAAACACACATGGCACATTAATTTTATTTAATTCACTAAGGAAACGATATACACATGTAAATAAGTAAAATTTATCTTCGACAATAATAACCATTTAATCTATAGTTAAATAATTCCAATGTAGGACAATTATAAACATGAAATATATATATCCAATTTATCTTGAAATACGCAAATTACGTCAAAACACTATCAATGATTGTCCCACAAACAAGGGGATCTCATACACCAATTTGGTGTATGGCTTGGCCGTGACCTTAAAAATGGATTATTATTATTAGTAGTAGTAGTAGTAGTAGTATAAATCAATAAGACTATTAATTATTTTAAACCTTCATCATTAAGTCTAGTTAGTTGCCCTTACTAAAATTTTCGCACCAATAGAATTTGAACATTGAAGATTTAATTCTATACACTTTACAAATGGTACATCCACACAACATTGTGATGTGCTATTGAGTAATACATACTTCCTACACAATCATTTAAATTATTCAAGAACTTATAGAAAAATTGATAATATTACCAATGATCCTAGGTAGTATCACGATAAGGTATACTTGTAATTTAATTATCTCTCAACCTAAAGTTGCACAATATCACATCGTTTAGTTTACTTCTGAAGCATAGATCGTTGTTATCTTCCTATATATATTTCAACTAATAATTCATTCAATTCAAATCATTAATTATAATAATTAATATAATTTAATCAATAAAGTGATTTATAACCATTAAAACAAATCTGAACCGTCAATGTTATGCCAATCGATACCAAGCAAAGTTCGACTAAAACTACTGGTTCAGAAGATTTAATTCAATATTCATACATTTGTAAATGATGATCTTTTGCTACCAAATAATTCTCTGGCATATTTCAGATCTAGGAAGTTGCTCGTTGGACTTGCATTGTTCAGAGGGAAATAGATCATGACCTTCAATATATAGGTTGCTTCTATGTATCTAAGGCTTGAGTTCATGCATGTATAATTTTGTTGAACTGAAGGATGCGTAAGGATGATGGTGATCCTTTGTTTACTTCACTAGGAAATCATTCAACCTCAAATGAAACTCTAATTTTGAGACAAAATTTTCTAGTAATTAAGTTTTATCAACTATACTATATTGTTTTTATACAAATAATATCCAACAATAAAATACCATGAGCAATGGATGTGAATATCTAAAGACACTCCTCAACTAGGCAGCTTGTGCAACCTTTTTCTCCTTTCGCCTGCCAATCAAAATACTTCACTATCCCAACCAATGTTATGGGTACTCTTTTTCCCCCTTAGCCCCCCGAGCCACAAAGGGGTCACACACAAGGTTTCAGGAACAAAAGATCAATCTTTCCCTCGCAAGTAGAGGTTTTGTTATGACCCAAGAGGGGCATATATATGGCTAAATGTATATGATATGACCCCAAAGGGAGGCATATAGGGGCCTAAATGTACATGTAATGTGTAAATACATATGTAATAGGGTCAACCTAGTGATAAAGGGGCCTTATGTGCAAGTGTGAATAGTTATATATAATAGATCATGTATTCATTATTTAAACGTGAATTGTGAAGTATGAAAGGTATTTATTTATTTGGAGGGGGATCCCTTATTATTTAAGGAGTTATTGTGTAATTTATCCATATTGGATTTGTGGTCCACGTTGACATTTTGTACATGGTGTGTACTTCTTTTATTTTATGATATTTTGAGTATTTGGATCATAACATTTGGTTTTATAGCTCAAGGTCTTGGGGCTTTGCTGCTACATATGAGACACCTTGATATTTTCGCTATAAATTTTTTTATATGAAGTTTTATAATGAACCCCTTAGAGGATATTTATTAGACATATCAAGGTATGTGGGTTTAAATTTCAGCTCCCGATTCCTTATACTTTCATAGATATAGCTTGTGTAAGATAGGGTTCTGGAATCATCCTGAATTTAGTCATCACAAAATTTTCTCTATAAAATTGTTTCTGTAACATTTCAGACCTTGAAATCCGGAGCATATTCACATAAATTATCATGGTATTTGTGATAAACATTTCCACTTCCAGGTCATCTTAATTTTGTAGATACACCCTGTGCAAGATAGGATAGTTGACTAGTCCTATTGACTAGTCTCAAACAGGTGTTTTGGGTAAAACAACCATAACTTCTTCATAGAGAATCCAAATTGAGTGAGACTAGTTGCAATGAATAGTGGATAGGACATAGTATTTTGGGTACAATTTTAGAATTTTATATCATTTATTATGCACAGGAAACACTGTAAACGTTCTCCCTCCTAGAAATGCCAAAAATCAGTAAGGTGTGGGGAAGTTACCATAACTTCCACTTGGCACATCAAATTTTGGTCATATCTGTGGCATTGAAGAGATGATATTTCAGAGTACTACAGGTCACAATTTCAAATTATTAAGGGCCAAAATTGAAGAGATACATCATAAGTAAGGTCGGGCAAGAGGACAGACCCCAAACCAGGGTTTCAAAGGTATGTTCACTTAAAACTATCATAACGTTTGATTGGAATGTCTAATTGAGATGATTCAAAATCCATTGGAAAGATTACACATAGAAAAGGATATTGGAACATGTATTACAACTATTTGAGATATTTATCCTTAACATATTTAGGTTTTGATTTGAGGGATGGGATTAGATCTCAATTAAGAATCAATGGAAATACCTAAATTTACAGGAGATGAAGATAAAGTTGAAATCAATCCTATGGAATGGTTGAGGTTGGTAAAATAATATAATATGACTCTTAGGAAAGAAAGAGATTTTTTTTTTATGAAGATTGGAAGTGGTGGATGAGTGTTGATCAAAATACTAGATGGCACTGCACATGCGATGAATTTGAAAAACTCTTCTCAAATAAATGGATTAGGGATACAAAGATGGAGGAAATGTATGGAATTCAAGATGAATTAAAAGAAGCAAAGGAAGAGATTAAAAATAAGTTTGAGGAGATATCTAAAATAATATCCCTTGATGAATCACTTATTAAGGAGGTTAAGAACCTAAAGCAAGAAAAGACTAGCAAAGGAAAGTGGGAAAAAGATGAATCAAAAGAATATTTGAGAAAGAAAGATGAAGAGATATGTAGATTACGAAGCCATAGTAAAAAATATTGGATGAGGTTAAGAGATTGAAAGAAGAAAAGGAGTATTTTCAAAATAAATAAGAAAGAAGAATCTTGGATGAAGAATCTACCAAAAGACTGCAAGAGAAAATTTTCAAGAAGGTTGAGGAATCATTAAATACGGATGAGGTAAAGTCAGAAATGCAAGCCAAAATTGAAGGACATCATAATTTGTTAGATGGGATCACATTGAAGCTTCAAAAGGAGAAACAAGAAAAGATTCAAGAAGGTCAACAAAAGATACTTGAAGAAGTTGAACTCCATCTAGAGGATGTACATGCCAAATATGATGGTATTATCTTGAAGGTTAGAGTAATCAAAGACCAAACAAAGATGATCGAGGATTCAATTATCACTAAAGAGAAATAGATGAAATGCATGTGCAGATTGAAGGAAGACCATCAAATCTGAAACCGTATCGACACCCTCATTACCAAGAAACATTTCAAGGAAGACAAGAAAGATGATATCAACATTATGAAGGAAGAAGATGGAATACTTGTCAATATTCATGGAACAAGGGATCACCAAAATACTCTTCAATAAACTATTATCGAAGACCAACAACGACTACAAATTAGAGAAGCTTCAACAAAAATATATGGAATCAAAGGAAAGAAAATTATTAAACAACTAGACACCAAGGATCAAGACCGATAAGAATTGATTTTGGATGGATAGATCATCAACAATTGCATGAAGAAAGAAGGAAGATAAGAAATTCATATTACTTGGTTTCATCACATGTGAAGCCTTTAATTGAAAATCTTTGAGGACAAAGCTTTTTGAAGGAGGGCACTATGTTATGACCCAAGAGGAGCATATATATGGCTAAATGTATATGATATGACCCCAAATTTACCTTGACACTTTTCATCTCATGCACAAATAGCTAATTTTTAATAAATTAATTAAAGATTATCCACCCCAACACATTCACTCTTTCCTCAAGTTTCACATGTTAAATCCCTTTTTAATTTAAATAATTATGCATTTTTACTCACACTCCTCAATTACTTCCTAGATTTTCTCTTAGTTGTCATTTAGTTCCCCAATTCCTCTTTTAGTGTGTCCCCTAACTAATTTACAGTTGGATTTTGATTAGTACTCTACTCTTAGTTAATATTTAGTGTTTGATTTACTTAGGATACTAACTCTATGTTGACAACCCAATCTCTCATGAATATATTTTCTTTTAATTAATTTTATTTATTTATTAATTTCATGCACACATTGTGCACATGCCTAAATTCTTATTCTTAATTATCCCCTTTGCTAGTGTTAATTTTTTTTTTTTGTAAGTAAGAAAAACTATATATTAAGTGCCTTCCAGAGGCTGAGTTTCATAGAAAAATACAAAGATATTCATGTTGAGGGTGCAGGACTGCCCCAACAGAGGGGAAACCAGTCCAGCTAACCCGAGCGACCCCATAACTTAACAGAACTATTGTTTACCAACTGAAACATAAAAGTTTACATCTAAGACTTCCATATGCTAAAGAAAAAAGTGGACAGATAAACTGCTGACCACCTGAGATATGACAGATAAGACTAACAAGCTAGACACCTGGATTGAAGTGTGGCCACTTGGCCTGGAGATCCCCTGGCCAGGGTTCCTTCTCCATGTACGTAGGCTGATCTTCCCAGATTTATCCACCCTCCATGTCGCCCACAGTGGCTTCGGATTTTCTCTCACGCGCTACACCTATTGTTGCCCCCATCGCTGCACCCGTTGCTGCATCCGTCGCTGCACCTGTCTTTGCAGTTGTCGCTGCATCCGGCTCCTCAATTGGAACAGCCTTGGTCAGGCTAGAGGCAAGAGAGTCTTGCAGTCAATTGAGAGCCCTAAGGAAGAGGTCCACTTTGGCGTTGGTTTCTTGAAGGCAATAATTGAGGTCATCCACTCCCTGGCGGATGCCAAATACCAGGTCGTAGAGGGCCGCCAAACTCTCCCAAATCTGT
>JZKD02S2141229.1:24889-44812 GCA_000966675.3 Picea glauca
TGAGAAAATGACAAGTGTAACCTTCTTCAGGAAAAAGTTCTAAATGAAGAGTTTGATCTTCTATTATCATGACATAATCATAATATCATCTTGATAACCGAAAATGTGGATAACACAAGGTGAATATTTTTAATGACAAAATCATAAATATCTCATTCACACATGTCGTCAGACACTTGACTAACCTGAGATTTTAGTCTTTTAATAATGCCTTTAAAACAGAAATAAACTGAAAGCTAAAACACTTAAGTCAAGTAAATCACTAACCCATACTTTAATAAGGCAACAAATAGACAAGTGATTTTTGGTCCAATGACCAGGGCAAAAACCCCACTACGGGGAAAACCCTAGAGAGATTATTTCTATTATTCAAAAGAAGATCTGAAATTTATTCCAACCCATAAATTTATTAATTCCAACTCTAAATCAAAAATGAAAATCAACTTATCTCAACAATATGATTTCTTTCTAGAAATTTGTGCCAGGAAGCTTCAACTGCCCACACATGCCAATCAAACAGCAACCCAATTTCTAGGAAATCATGTCACTGTACGGATAACAAACAACAACAATAAATGCACATATATTTGCCTCGAGAATCATGCCAAAAAGTACAGTATGGACTCCACGAACTTATTCCTTGGAAATCATCCCTCCCTCTTGATGTACAGACTATCTTCTCACTGTACGGACTACCCTTCCTTCTACTGTACAGATTGTTATGATTGCACTACCTTGGGAACCGTGCACTCTAATTTTCTTTGAAAACTATGCTCAAGAAATATATTTTAGAAATTTTATCTCACTCCTTTGTCTTTTCTGTGTGTTCTTCTCACGTTCCTAAGCATGTATATGTACTCTTTCTTTTCCCAAGAAACCCTAACTTACATAACCAACTCAATCTAATGGCTATCATAAGTCTAATCTGAGGGCTCATATATAATGCTCCTCATTAATTAAAAAATAAGTAATAAAGGCACATTAAATACTTTTGGGTCCCACAACTTAAAATCACTTTAAGTTATAAAGTACATTCACTTTATAAAAGCACTTAATTTAAAAGTCACTTTGCAAATAAAACATGTCTAGGAAATATGACTTTATGTCCCCCCCATGACAAAACACAAAAATATGAATGAGGACATCCCTTGTTACATTTAAAAACTCCCTCTTAACGAGGGAGGTCCTCTTGACATTTCCACTTCCAGGACCATTCTTAGACTCCAAGCTATCTGCAGTGGTTGCTCCCTCTAATCATGAATGCTTCCTTTGAATTGGTCTGGTGGAAATGTTTCTTCTACTAATGCTTCGAGAAATCTTGTCTCGTATCTGAGCATTTTCTGACTGGCTTAACTCTTACCAGTTTACCTTTCTTCTTACTACTAGATCCCTGAAATGAGGACTAGAATTCAGGTGCACCTTCAGTCCTTTGAGCTTCTTTCTCTCCCTCTGAGTCAGATATCCAACCTGACTGACATCTCACAGGCTGGCCAAGAACTGTGTATACTCTTCCTTTCCATTCTCCAATCAGAACTGTCCTGATGGGAATCTCATCTACTACATGAATATGAACATAACCACGTTTTAAAGCGATTACATATCCAACATCCTCTAGAGATGAGACTGAGAGGATATTAACTCTCAACCCTAGTACAAACAACACCCCTTCAACTTCCAGGGTCTCTCTAAAGTCGAACAGAAACCTGACACTGCCGAATCCTCTGATCCAGTGAGTCCCATTCATGAAATGACTAGGACCAATCTTAGATATGAACATAAATCATTCCAACATTCCTGTCATATGACTAGTGCCCCCACTATCCACCATCCAAGTCCTGTCAAACTCAAAGCTGTTGTTGTTGCCACTAGAAAGAATGGAAAGAAGAGAAAACGCTTTCTCAAACTTATCACTAAAGTCATTTACCTCTACAAAGGTTGCTACATGTTTTTCCTTCTCCTTATCCTTTGTCCCCTTCCTATTGGGACATTGTGTTGCATAGTGGCCATATTCATTGCATGCAAAGCAACTAACTTTATTGATGAAAATCCTGGAACCCTTCTTACTTTTTGCCTTGCCCTTTGACAAAATATAAAAGTTCTCTTAAGTAGCTCCCTCTCTTCCCTTCTCTCCATTCACCCGAATCTCCTCCTGAGTGAAATCATCCCAAAGTCTGCTCCAATTTGGAAGTTTTTCACGTCCCACAATGCATTTCACAAAGACTTCCCAATCCTTTGTAAAACCTCTCAAGGATATCCTCACAAGCTCTAAATCTGAGATGACTTCCCCCACAACTGCTAGTTCATCCTTAACTTGTGCCAATCGGGTAAGATATGGAACCACACTCTCACCCATGGTCATCTTGATTGAATGTATCTTATCTTTTATTGCCACCTTACGGTGTTCATTTTTAGCCTCGTATAGGTTTTTCAGTGCCTCCCACATTTCTTTGGTTGTCTTCTTTTCAGCCAGGTGTGGGATGAGTGGATCCTTACTCCATACAATATGAGTCTCTGGGATTTTACCTCTTTGACTTCATGTATATCCAAGGCAATAGGATCGTTGGAGGGAGGAACTATCACAGTAGTGACAAGAGCCCATAGTTTATTTCCTTTAAAAATAGTTTTCATTCTAACCTTCCATTGCAAATAGTTATAAATACCATCTAACCGGTCTTCAAATCTGATGGAAGCCATATTCAAATAACTATTCCCCTTTTGCCCAACTCTAAAATCAAATTCTACACAATGCACTTCTTACAGAGTCCTTGCTCTGATACCATGAAGATTTTTGATGACAAAATCATAAATATTTCATTCACACATTTCGTCAAACACTTGACTAACCTAAATTTTTAGTCTTTTAATAATGCCTTTAAAACAAAAATCAACTGAAAGCTAAAACACTTAAGTCAAGTAAATCACTAACCCATACTCTGATAAGGAAACAAATAGACAAGTATTTTTGGTCCAATGACAAGGGCAAAAACCACATTGTGGGGAAAACCCTAGAGAGATTATTTCTATTATTCAAGAGTAGATCTGAAATTTCTTACAACCCAGAAATTTATTAATTCCAACTCTAAATCAGAAATGCAAATCAACTTATCTCAGCAATCTGATTTCTTTCTAGAAATTTGTGCCAACAAGCTTCAACTGCCCACACGTGCCAATCAAACAAAAAATCGATTTATGGGAAATCGTGTCACTATATAGATAACAAACACCAACAATAAAAGCACATAAATTTATCTCGGGAATCATGCCAAAAAGTACAATATGGACTGTACAAACTTCTTCCTTGGAAAACTTGCCTCCCTCTTGCTGTACAGACTATCTTATCACTGTATAGATTGTCCTTCCTTCTGTTGTACGGACTGTTATGATTTCACTGCCTTGGAAACCATGCACTCTAATTTTCTTTGAAAACTGTGCTCAATAAATCTCTCATAGAAATCTGATCTCCCTCCTTTGTCTTTTTTGTGTGGTATACTCACATTCCTAAGCATGTATATGTACTCTTTCTTTTCCCAAGAAACCCTAACTTACATAACCAGCTCAATCTAATGGTTAGCATAAGTCTAATCTGAGGGCTCATATTTAATTCTCCTCATTAATTACAAAATAAGTAATAAATTCACATTAAATACTTTTGGGTCCCACAACTTAAAATCACTTTAAGTTATAAAGTACATTCACTTTATAAAAGCACTTTATTTAAAAGGTCACTTTACAAATAAAACATGTCTAGGAAATATGACTTTATGTCCCCCCCATGACAAAACACAAAAAAATGAATGAGGACATCCCTTGTTACATTTTAACAGTCCCTCTTAATGAGGGAGGTCCTCCTAAAATTTTTACTACCAGGACCATTATCGAACTCCAAGGTATTTGCAGTGGTTGCTCCCTCTAAACCTGAATGTTGCCTTTGAACTGGTCTGGTGGAACTATGTCTTCTATTGATGCTTCGAGAAATCCTGTCTCGTCTCTGAGCATTTTCTGATGGGATTAACTCATACTAGTTTATCTTTCTTCTAGTACTAGATCCCTGAAATGAGGACTAACATTCAGGTGCACCTTCCGTCATTTGAGATTCTTGCTCTCCCTCTGAGTCAGATATCCAACCTGACTGACATCTCACAGGTTGGACAAGCACTATGTATACTCTGCCTCTCCATTCTCCAATCAAAACTGTCTTGATGGGAATCTCATCTACTACATGAATATGAACATAACCATGTTCAAAACTGATTACATATTGAGCATCCTCAAGATCCGAGACTGAGAGGAGATTAACTCTCGGCCCTGGTAAAAACAAAACCCCTTCAACTTCCAGGGTCTCTCCGAGGTCCCAAAAAAACATGACACCGCCGACTCCTCTAATCTTGTGAGTCCCATTCACGACATGACCAGGACCAATATCATATATGAAAAAAAATTATTCCATCATTCCTGTCATATGATTAGTGGCCCCACTGTCCACCATCCAAGTCCTGTCAAACTCAAAGATGTTGTTTTTTCCACTAGAAACAATGGAAACAAGAGAAAACTCTTTCTCAAAATTCTCACTAAAGTCATTTACCTCTGCAGAGGCTACTACCTATTTCTCCTTCTCCTTCTCCTTTGTCCCCTTCCTGTTGGGACACTGTGCTTCATAGTGTCCATATTCATTACATTCAAAGCAACGAACTTTGTTGATGTCAATCCTGGAACCCTTCTTACTTTTCCCCTTTCCCTTTGACATAATAGAAACGTTCTCTTCAGTAGCTCCCTCTCTTCCCTTCTCCCCATTCACCTAGATCTCCTCTTGAATGAAATCATCCCAAAGTCTACTCCAATTTGGAATATTTTCACGTCCCATAATGCATTTCACAAAGTCTTCCCAATCCTTTGTAAAACCTCTCAAGGCTATCCTCACAAGCTCTGAATCTGAGATGACTTCCCCCACAACTGCCATTTCATCCTTAAATTGTGCCAACCGGGTAATATATGGAACCACACCCTAACCCATGGTCATCTTGATTGAATGCAGTTTATATTTGAGTGCCATCTTATGGTTTTCATTTTTATCCTTGTATAGGTTTTTCAGTGCCTCCCACATTTCTTTGGCTGTCTTATTTTCAACCAGGTGTGGGATGAGTGGATCCATTAATCCATCCAAAATGAGTCTCTAGGCTTTGGCCTCTTTGACTTCAAGAATATCTAAGGCAATAAGATCATTAGAGGGAGGAACTATCACAATAGTGATAAGAGCCCACAATTTATTTTCTTTAAAAATAGTTGTCATTCTAACCTTCCATTGCAAATAGTTAGAAATGTCATCTAACCGGTCTTCAAGTCTGATGGAAGCCATATTCAAACAACTATTCCCCTTTTGGCCAACTCTAAAATCAAATTCTACACAATGCACTTCTTACAGAGTCCTTTCTCTGATACCATGAAGATTTTTAATGACAAAATCATAAATATCTCATTCACACATTTCGTCAAACACTTGACTAACCTGAGATTTTAGTCTTTTAATAATGCCTTTAAAAGAAAAAGAAACTGAAAGCTAAAACACTTAAGTCAAGTAAATCACTGACCCATACTCTGATAAGGAAACAAATAGACAAGTGACTTTTGGTCCAATGACAAGGGAAAAAACCCCACTGTGGGGAAAACCCTAGAGAGATTATTTCTATTATTCAAGAGCAGATCTGAAATTTCTTACAACCCATAAATTTATTAATTCCAACTCTAAATCAGAAATACAAATCAACTTATCTCAACAATATGATTTCTTTCTAGAAATTTGTGCCAGCAAGCTTCAACTTCCCACATGTGCCAATCAAACAGAAGCCAGATTTCTAGGAAATCATGTCACTGTATATATAGCAAACAACAACAATAAATGCACAAAAATCTGCCTCGGGAATCATGCCAACAAGTAAAATATGAACTGTATGGACTTCTTCCTTGGAAATTATGCCTCCCTCTTGTTGTATGGACTGTCTTCTCACTGTACATACTGTCCTTCCTTCTGTTGTATAGACTATTATGATTTCATTGCCTTGGGAACCATGCACTCTAATTTTCTTTGAAAACTGTGTTCAATAAATCTCTCTTAGAAATATGATCTCTCTCTTTTGTCTTTTCTGTGTGTTCTTCTCACATTCCTAAGCATGTATATGTACTCTTTCTTTTCCCAAGAAACCCTCACTTACATAACCAACTCAATCTAATGGCTATCATAAGTCTAATCCGAGGGCTCATGTTTAATGTTCCTCATTAATTACAAAATAAGTAATAAATGCACATTAAATCATTTTGGGTCCCACAACTTAAAATCATTTTAAGTTATAAAGTACATTCACTTTATAAAATCACTTTATTTAAAAAGTCACTTTACAAATAAAACATGTCTAGGAAATATGACTTTATGTGCCCCCCATGACAAAACACAAAAACATGAATGAGGACATCCCTTGTTACATTTCAACACTAGGTGTGTGTGAAGTAACTCCAACACCCCCCTGAACATCACTATGGTGAAAATAAAGAATGGGTCCCGACAACGAGGCCATGTTAGGTACCCAAATACAAAATATACACTGAAAATAATGTGAGGAAAGAGGGAAAATGTCATGGGAAACCCCCCCACCTCAAGGTACAATGTATGTAAAAATAAGAATTGACATTTTCTAAGAAAATATGTCCTTCAATCCAAGATGACTTCACAGAGAATGGAACTTCTTCTCAGTGAAGATCTTGGTGAAGATGTTTGTCCTCTATTCTGTTGAGGGAAAAAGATGTAGGTTGATGATCCCATCATGTACTAAGTCTCGAATGTAGTGCCTGTGGATCTCGATGTGCTTCTTCCATTGCCTCTGAAATGAATCTCTGCAAAACTTCAGAGTGCTCTAGTTGTCACACCAGATGACGATCAACCGATGAAATTGAATTCCCAACTCAATGATAAAATGTTGTAGCCACATAGCCTGAATGGTTATGTTGAATACCCCTTTGTACTCTGCCTTGGATGAAGATAGATCAATAGAATATTTCTTGTTGCTCGACCAATAGATAGGCCTAGAACCAATACTGAGTGAGTAACCAGATGTGGAATTGTGATCAATGTTGTCACCAGCCCAGTCAAAATGATTTAACCCGATGAGATATGTTGTCTCTTGACCAAGTTTTGAGAGATTCTTGGTCATAGTGACCTATTTTGGGACTTTGATAGCCTGTCGAAGGGGGAGCGCAAGACGAAGCGAATATCAAGGGATCTCGGCCCACTTTTGGGTCCTTTTTTGTTTTTTGGGATTCTGTAACAGGATTGGGATGTCGTCCCATGGGCTTGCCCATGTTTAGGCCTATTTTGTAATATATAAATAGATGCCTAGGCTAGATAGAAAGGGGAGAGAAGTGGAATAGTGCATCTATCTGATGTGACTGTATGCTAAGTGCAAGTAGAGTCTGTAAGTGCTTTGTGCATGACTATGAGTGACTTGCAGAGCTAAGTGCAAGTGGTCATAACAGATGGTGGAAGGCTTTGTGTTGTAATGCAAGGAAGAAGGATCTAGCGAGCTACGCAGATCTTCTATCCTATGCAGAGTAAGGGTTTTGATGGATCTATGCTTGTAACCGATTGACTGAAGATAATAAAGAAGAAGAGTTGGTGGACGTAGCCCCAGGGTGGGGGTGAACCACATAAACATTGTATTATATTGCTTTGTGCTTGTCTTAATATGTTTATGTCTTATTTTCCTAAGTGCTTTAAGATGATTAGATAGATCTACTTATGCTTAGTGCTAATGACATGTGAGAACATTATATCTAATCCATATGAATGTGCTTAGTGCTTGATCCGCTAGATCTACCTCTCTATTGATACTAAGTGCTTGAGTACGTTATATCAGTGTGAATGCTGCGAAGCCCTGTTTTATGAGCGAAGTGATTATTGATTGTATATTGAGGAACTGACAGTGATAAGTTCTTTAATAAGTAGTACAATCAAAGATCTGTGTCCCAACTAAGGTTGCAGACACCTGAGTATTGCAACCACCCCTACCTCTACCTCGGGTGAGACTTCATCTGCGTCGTAGGTGTTTTCGAAAGGGTGGGTAGTTAGGGCTTTGTTGATGTAATGTTGTAGCATTGAACCCTGGGTCTGACCCTGTGCAAAAAAATGGTTCCATTGCTAGGACCTGAAACTGTCATTGCTGGGAACTGAGAAAGAAGAAGCTCTGTGCAAAGATTCATCCTGAAATTGTGAAATCTCTGTGCGTAGATTTGTGCCCTAGTGCATAATATTATACTTGACCTATAAATCTCTATGCTAAAAGAAAGAATTTCGATTTGAAGAAAATAGGTCGGATCTGAAGAAAATAAGCAAGATTTGAAAACTTTGAGCTCTAAGAAAAGAAAAAGTGAGAATTTTTTATTAAAAGACGTAAGATCTGCAAGCTCTGTGCTCTGATAAAGGTAAGAATAGTTAAAAGTTTTAGATCTGGAAGCTTTGTGCTCTATATAAGTAAGATAAGTGGAAATTTTATTTCTAGAGTATGGATCTAGGTATGTTTAATAGAGTCTGTCCTAGTTTGAAAATTAGGGAATTAATAGATGAAAGAAGATTTGATATGAGTAGATCTGATAAGAATAGTGAAATATATGTTATACCTATGCATATAAAGAATGTTTGGACTAACAAATAAATGCAAGATCCTACAAAGAATTTATTGCAAGTTATCTCCTATGATCCTAGTGCACAGTATAAAAGAAGCCGGGGAACATTTAAAAGAAAGAGAGAATTAACCCTCTGTTACAGTTGCAGAAGACCAGGACATGTTGCTACAACATGCCCTAGGAGAAGACCTGGTTGTCTTTGTTGCAAATCTATGGACCATGAAGTGTTGGATTTCCCTAGAATGATTGCTAAGCTTGAAAATATGAACATAAGACAAGAAAACCCTAAGGCAAATCCAAAAACTAAGGCTATAGAAGAACCCCAGAAAGAATCAAAGAAGGTATTGCTATAGATGAAAGAAACCTTGAATGACCACCAACATTTTAGATTATCAGAGATCTTTAAAGAAAATGAATGCATCGAAGCAAGATTAGAAGACTTTGACATTGACTGTGTTCTAGACAAGGAAACACAGGTGAATGTCATGACCGAGAGAACTTGGGAAGCTATAGGGAGGCCTGCTATGATTCCTTCATTAGGAAGAATAAGATTATTCAAAGGAAAACTGGTAAACCTGTTTGGGAGGCTCGCTCAAATACCTATGAATGAAAATGGAACTTCAACAAAAGAATATTTTGAGATTATTCAATTTATTGATGACCGCGCCCTATTTACCATGTTACTAGGGAAACTTTGGATTGAAAGAGATCAAGAAAAATGGAAAAAAGAATAAGTTTTAGAGTAGAAGAAACAAGAGTTAAAAGATTTCATGACTAGAAGAATCACATACTTGATTGAAGAACATGAGAACAGATCGCAGATATTTAACACTATCAACCCAAATGTTGAAGCTGCAAGAACATTAGAGAATCCACAGAATATTGAAGTACCTATTCTAGACAAAGAAGAAGTATTATCCCAAAACCCTAGGGAAGAATCTCAACAACATCTAGTGACTATGTCCAAAGATGATAAGAATTAGAATGGAAAGAGGACTACCGAGACAAAGCTCACTGGAAAGAAGGCCAGGAAGCTAAGTAAGAAGAGAGATAAGTTTGAAAATTTACAGAAGGTTCTAGAGGGAACTTCGCAGACAAAAAATTGGTAGAATGGGAGCTTCGTCGGGATATCATAACAACAACACATGGCACTTCGCCATGGTGAGGAAATATAGCCGTTGGGACTGACATGTCTATTCGACTGCCACTTTGAATAGGTCAGAAAGAATTAATAGCTCAACAATAGATCATTGGACCACACCATAATGGATAGAACAAGAGTTAATGAGGCTTCATACTCGTTACAAGCGAACCATTTTCGAGTTGACTATTTATCCCATCAAGCCATGCACGAAGAATGCTTTTTCTAACCAAGAATTTAAGCCCATAGACCAAGTGAATTGTATACAGTGATCACTACCCTCTTGTTTTTTATTCTAGTGCAATATCTGAGCTAATTGTGAACCTGATATTATTAATCCCGAGTGCGTATGTCCGACGAGCTCACCGCAGTTGAAGAATCAATAACAAAAGTACTCATCGACTTGATGACTGAAAGATTCATGTCGGAGTGAGGATTGTCTACCAGTCTACAAGACTCATAGCTGAGAGGAATTTCGACCCCAACATCCACTACTCGAGCCAAACCATCATGACACAGAGACGAAAAGAGATCTAAACACAGAGACGATCTTGTGAATGCTAAGTTGATTCCTAGCATATTTCCCACCTACCTACCACCTCTGAGCGATGCAATAAACTGAGACAGTGTGCCCAAAGACTTTGAGTATGAATTGGTCATTGCATACCTCCTGAAGGGGATACACACAGTTCACGAAGATCAAAAAAAGATAGCATTGTTGAAGTTTAGCGACTTCAACCTTGGTGATAAGAAGGTCTACAACATGCTCCCCCCACATAAGTACCTGACTAGGAAAAAAGGAAACAATTCAAAGATCATCCCTCAGCCATGGACCCATAACATCGCGCAGTCCACACTGCTCAACGTCATGAAGATTCCTCACTTCGAAAAGCACCAAGAAGTGAGTGCATGCGTCAAACTATTGTTGTCCTGTTACCATGGAGGATACTTGTGGTTAAACCGATGTATCATAGTGGATCTGACATTGATCAATCAGATCACAAGGATGAGTATGCAAGCCCCCCCACAATATTTCTATCTCAAAAAAACCATGGATCGCACTTTATCTCAAAGTATAAAAGACACCTATGACGATGTCGAGAAAGGAATGTGAGGCTACAAGGTAGCTTCTATCCAAAGAGGTGTAGTGTGCCTAGCCTGTCAATTGATCACAAGAAAGTTAGTTCGCAAGAGCTGACCCACCCAAGTCACTACTTTTTTATTTGACCTCGTAGGGAAGTGCACGGAGGGCCTACAAATGAATTGGGAGAAATAACTCATGAACCAGTTGGAACTGGACTGCAGGGAAGTGAAAGATCAAGGATATGAATTCCACTTCAGTTGGCTTCTAATCCTGATTTCTTTCATCGCATGGGAGATGACGGAAGGTCCGACCTTCCCAGACATCAATTCGTTTGAACCTCTGGCCACGAAGTTCAGTACACTGTGGTATTCCAGTGACATGAACAAGCAATGGAAGTCAAATTCCATATTCCACACATATTACAATCAATTGAAGTTACCTATCCAGTTCGAGCCTCGCATCATGCCAAATACACTTCATAGGTGTTAGCCTTTAAAGAAATTCAACATGGACTGCCATTTCATTTATATTACAATGTGCGCTGACAAGCACAAGAAACAACTTCAATCTTACTATAAGATGACAGAGGAGGACTTAGAATAAATCACCAAGGGATGGTTGGCGGACCTCCTCATTCTAGCCGACCCTGTGGAGATGTCCGAAATTGACAGTCTGGAAGCAGTGCATGATACACCTGGACCTAGCAAGATAAAGAAGACCGAAGAGGTCCACGATTTGGATAGTGCATCCGTGAAGACCGCTTCCATATCAACAGAGAAAGGAGGAGATGGTGGAGAGATAGATGGCGTAGAATTTGAACAAAATAAAGGTGAGGCTACACCGCCTAGAGACGAGGAGGACCCCTTGAAGAAAAGTAAGGTTTCCCCTCTGAAACCTTCTTCTAGGAAGAAATCGAAAGAATCTATGACCAAAATGAAGACCATCCTCACCTCCGACAACTTCGATTTCATCATACTAGCCCTGAATGATGCTTCAATGTTGATAGCAGAGAAGCAAGAAGCTCAGTAGGAGGATGTGTTCCATTGAATTAAGGATGCACTCCAAGGAGTGTAGTAGGCACTATAATCCAGCCACACAGTCTCCACTATGCCTCTGTCAGCAAGAACATTAGAACTAGGAGATGAGCTAGCTCAACTCCACTACATCACTGATACAATCGAAGCTTGCCTTCGACGAGATCAGGAAGAAACAATGCAAACCACCCAGGCTTTGGAACAAGTACAGGGAGACCTTGTAGAACAATGCAGTACTATAGAATGGGAAAAGCTTTCTCTGCAAGCGAAGTGGGATGAAGAAAAAGAACAATTGCAGCAAAGCAAGGAACAATTTCTCCCAGAGCAACTCGAAGTAAAGTAAATGGTTCACAGAGCACTTCGCTCTGTGAGAGTCATAGAAGTAAAGACTGAAGAGAGATTTCCACAGTAGGTGGCACAACTTGAAGAAGTAATCCAACAAATCTAGTAGGGCATAATAGACTTGGAGCTTCGCATTGTGCCTGAGACCCCTGAAGATGTAAGAGACCAAAGGGAATCCACTGCCTACAACACAGTTGACAGACTAAAATATTTTGCCTCAGAGTACAAGAAGCTAAGTAACCGCAATGCCCAAACATATGAGAACCTCACTAAGAATCCATACTTACAGGCATTAGAGTCGCAACTCAAGGAAGCAAAGAAGCACATAGACACACTACAGGCGTAGCTGAAGGCCTTGTCGGTCGTGGAAAGAATGAAGCAGTCTCAGGAGAAACGCATTGCTCAACAATAGATCCATATGATTCAAAGCAGAGTGATGGAAGTTACTCAATGACTTCAACCAGTGCAAGATAAGGCATGCCAATTATTCACAGAGGTTGAAAACCGAGGAGCAGAGCTAGAACAGGTTTTCATCACAGCGGAAGAACGCCTAGAAGGGACCTTGAATGATGTAGTGATCCAAGATTTCATCGAGAAAGAGGCCATCACACAGTAACAGGTCAAAGCAACTCGATCCAAGATCAAGGCCTTCGAAGCAGAATTGGTATATTAGAGTGACTTAGGACAAGTCCCAGGTGAGTGTTGGGGGCATGTTGGCCCTTGACCATGGTTTGGGAGATTCTTGGTCATAGTGACCTATTTTTGGACTTCGACGGCTTGTTGAAGGAGAAGCACAAGATGAAGCAGAGATCAAGGTATCTCGGCCCACTTTTGGGTCTTTTTTGAGTTTTTAGGATTATCTAACGGGATTGGGATGTCGACCCATGGATTTACCTATATTTAGGCCTATTTTATAATATATAAATAGATGCCTAGGCTAGATAGAAAGGAGAGATAAGTGGAATAATGCATCTATGTGATGTGAATGTATGCTAAGTGCAAGTAGAGTCTTTAAGTTCTTTGTGCATGACTACGAGAGACTTGCAGAGCTAAGTGCAAGTGGTCTTAATAGATGGTGCAAGGAAGAAGGATATAGTGAGCTGCACAGATATTCTGTCCTGTGTGGAGTAAGGGTTTTGATGGATCTGTGCTTGTAACTAATTGACTAAAAATAATAAAGAAGAAGAGTTGGTGGACGTAGCTCCAGGGTGGGGGTGAACCACGTAAACACTATATTGTCTTGCTTTGTGCTTTTCTTAATATGTTTATGTCTTCTCTTGCTAAGTGCTTTAAGATGATTAGATATATTTTTTTATGCTTAGTGATAATGACATGTGAGAATATTAGATCTGATCCATATGAATGTGCTTAGATATTGACCCGCTAGATCTACCTCTCTATTGATGCTAAGTGCTTGAGTACGTTATATCAGTGTGAATGCTGCGAAGCCCTGTTTTATCAAGGAAGTGATTATTGATTTTATATTGAGGAACTTGTTAGCGATAAAAAATGCATTGGCATTTTGTTTGAGAAATGACGCGTAATCTTGCAGGAAAGCTTAGAATTTCTAGATGTCAATCGACTATTCAAGCATGTAAAACAGACTCTCCACGACTTAGAAATTCGATTTTTCCGAAGGCAGTTTATTTCTGGAAAACCTATCTTTTCGGTGGTTTAGGTGAACAAGATGACTGTTCATTAACCACCGAAAGAAGAGATTTCGGTATTTAATCCACCCAGAAGTCTTCTATGTTAACCACCGAAAGCTTGTTACTGCCAGAATGACCGAATTTTTGCCCAGATCGGGATTTTTTGAGTTGGAATGGCTTGAAACCTCTTCGAATGGACAATTGTTGAATTATCAAATCAGATCCAATAGCTATTTTTGATGTATAAGGGAAAGAAGAGGTGTTTCAATCATTTTTGGTACCTTTTTCAAAGGCAGAAAATCAAGATTTTTGTACACCTCAGCAAATTCGAATTTTATCTCTTGGAAGAGTCATCAATCATCCTTGGAAGGCTATTCTGCACTGCACAAGGACTCTACAAGATATGAAGACCATGAAATGTGGGATTGACCTCATTTTGCGGATCATTCCTTATCTTTTGCAAACTAAATATTGACTTTCTATCTTTAGCATATCTGATCCATGCTTTTAGGGTCTCAAAACTACATTGTAAAGCTATAAAGGTAAAGGTAGAAGAGGAACTAAGGATTCGATTTTGAGTTATGTATCTTACTGTTATTGTATGAAAGACATATTCTGAAATATATCAAGCCTACAAGCTTCTTTCATTTGTTGTTGTCAAACCTTCTTTCCTCTTTGTCCATTCTTATGAGTTGAATGTGTTCTTTGTCTCTGTTTAATGGTCCTATGGTAATTTGCGTCTTACTTTTGACTTCTAAGCAAGAATCATAAGCATCTTTGGCTAGTTTGTTGATCCATCATATATATGGTTTATGTATGTTCTGATTGACTGATTAGTTTTCTTATCCATTTGTTATACAAACCTATCTGACAATAGCTCTTGAAGGCCTTGTCGTGCATAAATATAGTTTGACTGTCTTGAAATACAATCCAGAGATTAAAGATATTCATCTTGATCCAAAACCCACACCTATTATTGAGAAAATAGTTTCCAAAAATATTGAGTTACCAAGCATCTCTGACTTACATCCTAGGAGAGTTTCCTGGAGTGATAATAAATTGGCGTCGTTTCCGGGGAGAGGAGACTGAAGCTCAACTTCCCTAGGAGACGACATTAGATCCAACTTTGATGATAGACAAACCCTGGACATCAATTGGTTGTAATTATCTATCTGGTGACTCCATGAAGGATGGATCTGTTGATGACTCCATTGGTATGACATGAACAAAATCGTAGCAAAGAGGTATGCCTTCTATGATTTTTCAAAGATTGTTGGTTTCCCTAATCCGGTACCTACTAGAGATGAATGGGAAAGAAGTATTCCTAGATTTCGAGGAGAAGAGTGGGAAGTGCTAGCTAAATACTTGTTGGATTTTCATGACTTTATTCACCGGCTTGAAATTGTGCATGAGGATGTTCAGATCAAGCTCTTAGAGTTTTCTTTAGAGGGGATCGCTCATGATTGGTGCCAGTCACTTCTGGTGGCCAATATCAGCTCCTTGGCAGATTTTCATGCTGCCTTTCATTTGTTTTGCAAAGAAATATTTTCAGCTGATCTTTTATATCCCGAATCTTGTCATGAATTTCATTTATTGACTAAAGATTCAAAAAATTATGAAGAGTATGTTGTTATATGGGATATTTCTCACTGTGCCTAAGACATTGATGAGATTCACAATGATAGGCATAGTATAAGTGCTTTTGACATTGTTCCAAATGCGTTTATTGTTTTAGGCTGTCATGAAAATCAAATTGTCCCCTTTGAAGACTTGAAAGGTGATGAGAATATTGACAAATCAGCAAGTGAAAGTGTTGAATCTGCAGTAGATGCTGAGGGCAACTCTAAATTTTCTGGTTTGCAGGGGCTGGAAGATCTCAGTAGATATGAGGAGGAAGGAGATGAGATGAAAGGTTCAGATCAACAATCCTTCTTATATGACTCTATGACAGAGGATGAGCAGCCTGTATTCAACATTGAGACCAGTAATGCTAAAAGAGAGCAGAAAAAATTAGATCAACAATTTATGATGCATGTTTCTTTGTCAGATGTTGAGCACCCAGCTTGGTATGAATTTTCAGATCTGATTGCCACTCATATGGAGATGTTTTGTAGTAATAAAATTCCAGTTATTGCCATCATTGAGGTGAGATTTTTTGATTGTATGTTTGATTTTAAAGATTACGTTTCAGATCCTACAATCTGGTTGTCTATAACTTTGCATAAAATTGCAAGTCAATTGCTTTCTTGGCTGCTTTGGAAATTTATTTTTACTTGATCAATCTACCTCTACTGGTTAGAGTAGGGATTGATACAAGAATAATATTTTCTTTGAGTAGGTAGATTACTTTTAGTTTTCTTGAATAATCAGAACAGACTACAGATAGGCTACAGGTTTGCAGAAGAGCAGTCATACAGGATCAGTTATAAAAAATGCACTAGTTGCGAGTGTCTATGCAAGGCTAGAGTTGCAAGGGCTGGTGCAATCTGGCATCCAGTATCAAAAAACACTTAGGTTGCTATGAGATAAGCACAAACTATGGCACAAGCTGTTGTTTTCACCAGGCCATCTCTTGGACTTTCAGGATGGTCATGCATGGGTGCTCGTCATCGTACAGTATCTACAACAACATCATCATCACAATAGAAATTGAAGGAAAAGAAACACATTCATTTGAAATAGATCCTTCTCAGGTTGAAAATGTGAAATAGCATGGGGATACGATAATTGTTTTTGCAGACAATCTTTTTGCACTTATCGAATATGCAATGAATCTCAAGAAGCCCATGATTCATGATGCTACCAGTCATCGCAAAAGAGAAAGGATCCTATATGCATTCAAGCATGACCCTGATGTTAATATCATTTTCCTTTCAAAGGTGGGAGATAACTCAATTAATATCCCTGAAGCTAATGTGATTTTACAAATATCGTCTCATGCTGGTTCTCATCGTCAAGAAGCACAACGTTTGGACGTGTCTTGCGATCTAAGGGAGATGTATTATTCTACAAAGAGTCAATCGGATTCCATCATCTATATTATCAGACATGCAATATAATCACCGATCAATGAAAATCTCAAAGGTTTTAAAATTCAACACAGGTCAGATATGGGTTTTAAAAAAAAAACTCTTCATGCTAGCCATGAATTATATGCCAAACTCCCAGTCACACCCACTGGTGAGAACAGGAAGGATAAATCGTAGGCAAGAAAAAATGCAGGCTCTTCATGGGCATTTTAGTATTGGTCGAGTTCGTTACTTATCCATCGCTACCCCTGATTCTTCTTCCATCGCAAAATCCATATTAAAAACCCTCAATCTCCAATCTGGTGAGGCCCTGGTACAGAATGAGGGAGACAGTGATATTGGTAAATCCATTACTTAGCTAGAAAAAGAACGTGGCATCACATGGCCTCCATTCTCAATGATGACCCTGAGAAAGTGATAAAACCAGCAGTGAAAGGGATGAGGAATGTGATGGAGACCCACGTAGAAACAGGGGTCAAACGCGTTGTCTTTACGTTTTCATCGGTGCGGTTTACATGAATCCTCACAGAGACCCACTCGCCATAGTCCGGGATGACTGCTGGAGAGATTTGGACTATCACATATAAACCAAGAATTGGTGTTAAAGCGGAGGTAGCACCCAAAGCTATTTGCAAATCCCCTCTTTATTAACTCATATGGCACACAAAGCCAAAATTGAAGCAAGTCGATGCCATATTGTTGAATTGTTGAATGAGTGACAGTTGTAGGGTTTGAAAGGTCACTATTAGCAGATCAATCGCTCCCTCTTACCAAAACTCATCACAAAGCCCAGTTATTGGTTTTCAAAATTGTACAGGTGTCGATGCTTGTTTTGTTTTACATCGGCATGCCAAGATACAAAACTAAAGAGCTAAAAAATCTGATGCGTGGGGGATTTGATATATAAAAAATGCCAGTAATCCCGACAATGGTTGACATTCTTTAGAAGAGTAGTCAGAAGTGAAGATCTGATGGAGAACATCATTTACTCATCCAATAGCTCTTGGTTTGAAGCAACACCAAAACAATGAATTTTCAGGATAGAACATTTTCTTTCTTATTACCAATATCATGAGATGTTGCGGATGGACATCATCCCCTTCAACACCCACTTTCGTTTATGGTAGGAATTGTTGGCGATGGCCACGCTGAACCTCAAGGATCTGATCCTATTGCATGTGATACTTGAAATAGGAGTGGGCAAGTGTCCCACACCGTGGTTCTTGACACTTTTAACATTCCAGATCAAGGTGATTGGGATATTCCAGATCTAAACAGGATTGTTTCGGCTACGTTGAACTCTATTGGCATTGGTATTCTAGTACCTGTAAGTGCCAACATTGACAATGGGTCAAGCACGATGGCTTCTGTTTTACCATTTCATGGACAGCAAGAAACTGGTTTGCAAGGGCAAGAAAGAGCGGTCAATGATAGTAGCAAATCAGATACCAATCAGCGATAAGCTGATCATATTTCAGATGTTTAGGTTGACCCTGGTCATGTTTCATTTCGTTTCCTAGTAGGACCATTGCTAAGGCGTTTGCAACAAGCCACAATTATTCCTAATTTATTGACAACATTGTCCCATCATTGAAATCGCATGAGAAATGAATTTGCACTAAACAGTTTTGATAATCAGTCACAAACCAGTACCTTTAAAAGAAATGAAGCAGAGGGTTTTAGATCAATGGGTTTATCATCAGTTGTTGGAGGTTTGCCAACACCAACAATCTTGGGTGCAGTAATTCAGTCTACACAACAGTTATTGACTCAACAGGCTAGATCTTCACTTGACCAACTTACCACACAACCAAAAGGTGAGGCAAGTGTAACTGAGGCATGGCACTTGATGATGTTGAGTAGGAAATGGCTTGTGTCACTACACCCACCATAATAATTCTAGTTAGATTGATAGAAAATTGGTTAGTGATTTTGACAAGATCACATTGGATAGTCTTTATGAAGATGCAATGGTTAGGCAAACTGCATACAGTGGACAAGGAGGCTATGAAAATTAAGCAAAAGATGATGTATGAGGGACAGAGGGAAATGATTCACAATCAAACATTCAATCTCGATCAGTTTTCTTTTTCCACGGACGACATCAAGGATGCTCAAAATACGATGATAGTCATGAAATTTGCCAACAACAAACTTTGGAAAATAGCCAGATGATAAATTGTAAAGGATGAATGACTCCATGCCCAATACTAAAGGCACAAGTTCTGCCAGGTTCTTGGATACCTCACAGGGAGGTCTCCATCCCAGTTGGAGCCAATGTTAGCGATAAAAAATGCATTGGCATTTTGTTTGAGAAATGATGCATAATATTGCAGGGAAATTTTGACTGCCTTCGTGAAATCCAAATGCAGATTTGAAAGTACCACTAGAAAGATTAGAATTTCTAGATGTCAATAAACTATTCAAGCATGTAAAACGGACTCTCCACGACTTAGAAATTCAATTTTTCCCAAGGCAGTTTATTTCTAGAAAACATGTCTTTTCGGTGGTTTAGGCGAATAGGAAGACTATTCATTCACCACCGAAAGAAGAGCTTTCGGTAGTTAATCCACCCAGAAGTCTTCTATGTTAACCACCGAAATCCTGTTACTGCCAGAATGACTGAATTTTTGCCAGATCGAGATTTTTTGAGTTGGAATGGTTTGAAACCTCTTCGAATGGACAGTTGTTGAATTATCAAATCAGATCCAATAGCTATTTTTGATGGATAAGGGAAAGAAGAGGTGTTTCAATCATTTTTGGTACCTTTTTCAAAGGCAGAAAATCAATATTTTTGCACACCTCAGCAAATTCAAATTTTATCTCTTGGAAGAGTCATCAATCAGCCTTAGAAGGCTATTTTGCACTGCACAAGGACTCTACAAGATATGAAGACCATGAAATGTGGGATTGACCTCATTTTGAGGATCATTCCTTATCTTTTGCAAACTGAATTTTGACTTTCTATCTTTAGCAT